>JANHGL010010217.1:6206-26725 GCA_024611195.1 Ceyx melanurus
TACACACTTTATGCAACACTTTCATTGGAATATTTTTCTACATGTAGATTATAACCACATGTCCCAGGTAGTTTGGTTAATATTTTTATTGATTACCATCATGGTTTTCAGGGCTGTCTTCTAAGTTATACACAGTGTACTGCTGTGTCAACACCAGCTTCTCCCCAGAAATTTTCTGTTGTTCAATACATTTGAATCAAAAACAGTGACAGCATCCACATCTTTATTCAAGTGGCAGTCTGAGCTAAGGAAATATCATGTTAATAGTTAACAATGTTCTCTCCATTTCACATAGCAGCTCTTGGTTTTGGTCTGATCATAGCAGTTGCAGATCCTTCCATCTCATTTTAGTTTCCTATGGCTGGAGCATCACAGTTTATTCCTTCACTGCTTTCCTGCATGGTAAAAATATAGTTTAAATCAATTTTTTAGCTATGTTTAACTAAGAGAGCAGTCAGTGCTGTCATATCTGGTTTAAGAGAACTAATTAGCAAGTGCAGAGTAATCCCTTAAAGCACACACTTAGGTTCTGAAGGTCAGGCTTGCTTTCCTAGGAAGAAATTAATTTCCAGTGCAGAATTTGTGCCTCTGAGCTGCAGGGTGACTTCACCAGCAGCACAGAATGCTTGGCTGAGCAGTTGAAAAGCTCTTGGCTTCAGCTTGCTGTGTCTCAGTAGGTTTGGGATGGATGGGATTCATACTTCAAGCTCCCAGCTGGTGAATTCATGGCTGTGATCATTAATTTATGGAGTTTCCAGATGAGTTTCCATCTTGGTTTTTTATTCATGATTGTTAAGTACTTGTAGGTAAAAGATTATTGTAGTTTTTTTTTTTTCTAAGAGGCACTGGTGTACAGTGAATCCTTAAAAACTGGCCTCATATGGTGGTTGAGACCCTCAGTGATAGACACCTAAGTGTTTATTACATTTTCCCAAGGAATATTTTGTAAGGGATCTGTGCATTTACAAGTCATTCTTTAAATATTCTGATTTAATACTAACCAGCTGTTCCAGTTGTTGAGATGTTAATTATTTCCCTGCTGATATGTCCTGGTCAGTAATACACCTTCTCAAATGGAGTTTATTGTTCTTTGGGAAAGCAGAGGAGAAAAAAATACAGTCTCTTTGGTGAGTTGAGCAAAAAGATGCAGAATTTATAAAGAGACAATAAATTATTTCTTTTTTAGTATAATCAAACTTGAAATTCTGCAGGGATGTCACCTTCAGACAAGTATGAAAATACCTGTGTTGTCCCCAGGGTATTTTTACTGCTGAGGCTGTAGATGTTAAGCATCTTCTTTCCTTTCTTTGACAGGAAATTCTGGTGATAAAAGATCATGGCAACCATAGAGGAACTGGCCCATCAAATTATTGAACAGCAAATGGGAGAGGTACATAAATTTCAAGTCCTATTTAAGACACAGTGGATATAAATGTACAGACTGACATGTCAAACCCAAAATCACAAGAGAAAAGAATTTTTAATACACCCAAACCTCTGGAGACTCTCCCATAGAAGACTAGAAGAATTTACTAAATCCATTTTACACCACAAAGTACTTTTTTTTTGGCCAAAGTTTACCCCACAAAAATGAAACTTAAGGAAAATGTAGCAGTGTTTCCAGTGAGTGACTCTGCTTTTTGGGCCTGGAGTGGTTTCAGTTGTGCAATTTGCTCAGTTTCAGTTAAACATTTACAATCAAGAGCTGTCAGTACATAGCTTTTACTTGCCAGTTAATCAATTGCTTCAGCTGTCATTTTGGTTTTCCCTGGTGAAGTTTGCCATGCTCTTCTTCACTCTAAAATACTTGCTGGTGTTTGGCATCAATCAAAAGGGAAATTGAACTCTGCTGACTTGTGGCTTTCATTTCTGGAACCTGGGTGCAGAATCTGTGTAAAAGTAACAGTTCCTTTCAAATAATTTCTTTTCCTCCCTGTGATGATTTCAATTAGAAATGTTGGCTAGTTAATTCTATATACAGCTTTTATTGGAGCATCTGAGTGGCTCAGAGGACATAAGTGATTGATGTGATCTGTGGTGTTTTCTTTCACTGTTCACAGGTGAGAATGGCATGATTAGTGTAGCTTTTTTTTGCTAGTGGAATTCTTTGTGTAGCTTTTTTGTTCCAAAAAAGTAAGAGAGGATGGTGTGATGATGATGTGAGGGTTGTTTCTCAGTTGATTCCATCAGACACTGAGCTGACAGTATCTCAGTGCCACGGGGGGGAGGGCAAGGTCCTTTTTTCTGTTTCTTACTGTAATTTCTACACTGACAGCAAGAAGTTAACCCAGCTAAAACAAGTGGAAGTTTTCTGCTGGGTTAGTGCAGGGTCTGAGAAGCCTCCACTGAGTCCCAGAGCCTCAGAAAGGACCCGGCAGGAGCCAAAGGATGTCAGGGGAGAAGATGGAGCGGAGATGAGTCTGCAGGGAGCTCTTGGCTCTTCCTGGCCATGGTGAAACTACAGTCTTCCAGTTTCCAGGGATATCATCCTGTCAGCAGCATAGCTGAGGATTTGTCCTTTAGCAAGGCTTTATTGAGCCTGAGACTGTCACATTTTGTTTGGCAGTCCTGCAGCTTAAGCATCCCCCCCCCCCCCCCCCGTCGCTCATTCTCACGCTACACCAGCCGGGCTGACGTAAGCCCTGTGTGATGGGCAAACTGGGGGGGAGTGGGGGGAGGAAAGTCTTCTCCCAGTTGGAATCAGCTCCCTTATGTCATACAGGGTGCAGCCCAGCCTGGCATGTGGTTAGAAGGACTGCAAAGGGTCACCCAGGGCAGTGCCAGGTAGGACTCCAGCAAGGAAAGTGCTTGTCTTGCATTGCCACCTCCCAGCTGCAATTGCTTGGTGCTGTTTTTGTTCAATATAAGTGTTGAAAAACATAGTTTAAGGTCTAGGGAACTTCAGCAGTATTTTTTGCTAGCATTTGTATTCCTCTTGAAATATTTTTAATGGAATTTACAGGGAAAATCTACAGAAAAGAACATGAAAAGACAAGTATTCCCATTCTGAGTAGAATGGAAAGTGCTTTTGTGTCTCATGGAAATAATGGTCAGAAGTGTCCTGTGACAGGTTTTGGTTTGTTCATAATGCCAGTTCTTGTTCATGAAGCATTTGAAGCTACAAAATCATCCCAGACTATTTTATAATGATGACAAACACGTGGTTTTGTTAATGTAGGGCTTTTTTTTTTTTTTTGCATAAAAGCAAAACTTATGAAAAAAAAAATTAATATACAGACTTGCCTATATGGAGCATTGCACAATGTTTATCTTTTCTCAGATTCTTCCAGCTTTTGCTGAGTATGAGGTCATTTGCATCTCTGCATCAGGATCAGATTCCTTCATTTGTTCAGGGAAGGTGTCTGTCAGGAGCCCAAGGCAATCAGTGGCTGGGAACACTAATTATAAGCTGGTTTGTTTCCACACTCTGCCAGGTAACAGTAGCAGAGGAAAGCTCTGTGTTTGTTGAAATGGGCTTATTCTTACCAGTGTAGAAGTTAAACTGGCAGGCTGACATTTTAAAGGGTTGCAGAGAGTTCCCACCTTACACACCATGTAGATCTTGATATTTTAAGGGAGCAAACTGTAAATGTTGCTGTATAATAAAATATCTTCATCCTAAGACAAAGTAGATGAATTTTTTGAATATGGAAGGTATTCATGCTCAGGAAAAATCAGGGATTTTTAGAAAGCAGTGTTCAGAACTGGCTAGGGCAGTGTTTTGAGTGGCATTTCTTTTTGGTGCTGCTGGCAGCTGAATTGATCCCCCCAGCAGCTTAATCCCCCTCTCTGATCTCTCTGCTGTGCACACCACGGAGATCTGGATGGAAGGGATGCTCTCTGCTAAGAACACCCTTTGTCTGTTTGCTGGGCAGCTTTGTCACCTGCACCAGTGGCCTGTTCCAGATTAACCTACCAGTTCAGCCTTCTGAGCTGAAGGGATAGGAGCAGGTAGGTTATAAAAGCTGAGTCTGGTCCCAAAAATAATGCTTTTGTGGGTAAAACTGCCAAATCAGCCTAGGATGGGAGCTTGTATTGCTGCTCTTACCCATCTCTCTTCCCCCTTCCTCAGGGCTGCCTCCTTCCTTCTGCTGGTACCTGCATTTACATGGAGGTGTGGTTGTAAAATTAGGAAGCTGATCCAGGAGGAATGAAAAAAACTCTCAACCTGTTCTGAAACAGTGACTTCACTGTGATCTGGAGATGTGTGCTCTCAAAGTTTGGGATGGAGGGTGACAGCTGATGAGCATTTTTATAATGGTGTAGGTACTTGGAATTTAGTACAGAATTGCAGGATGTCCCAGATTTTGAACTGCAGAAAGTTTGGGGAGTTACTTGAGAATTTAAAACAAAAACTTGAAGTTCTGTAAATGATGCTGAGACAGATTTCCTTTGGACTTCAGAAAGTCACCAACTCGTTACTCACCAATTTCATGCATTTCACTAATTTTCTCTCATTTTCTAGTTCCCCAGTTTAGAGTTCTGTTGTTCTGGTTTTGCTGCTTGAACAGAAAAACAGGCCAGGCCAATTGCTGTGTTTCCACACCAAATATTGTCATTTTTAAGGTATAAACATTTCAGTGTAAGTGTAGCACAGCTATGATGAAAGGTGTTGTGTCTCATGAACACTAATAAATTTCCAGGCTGATAGACTTTTGTGGACTTGACAGCAGTTCATTGCTTTGCTTCAAAATATTTCAAAATGGGTGTAAACCAGTGAAACAGAATTTTCTAATTAGCAAAATCAAGTTAAATTAGATGCCAAGCACTCGTGCCAATGATAAGACATCCCGAAAACATCCGAAATTCCAAATCTTTTGCAGAGAAGTTGGTGAAACCTGAAGCTTTCATGCAATAAAGGATAAGGTGAGATATCCACCCCTAGGGGAGCATATCCAGTGTCAATCCATGACGTGTTTCTTTGCAGATCAGCAGTTCCCAGGGAGCTGTTCCTCAGACACTAATGGATGGCTCAGCACAACGGATCCAGATTGTCCCTGCGGATTCAGGCCTCTCCCTGCCACAGCGTATCCAGGTATGCTGCTGCCCCTGAAAGGCAGAGAACAACCAGTGCTTGCTCCCACTTTTCACATAATCTGCTTTTTTTTAATGCCATGTTATTTGCTGGAATGTAAATGTTAAGCCCTGGGGGGGCAGAGACCATTTCTGTGTGAGCAGGAACAAAATTCATTCCAGCGCTTCCCCTTTTTCCACTTTTTCTCCTACCAATCTAAGATGGATAAAAAATATAGCTGCTGAACAGAAGCTTTTCCCAATATTGGAATGTTACTGCTCTCCAAAAGCTGAGTAGTTTTGAGATTTAATTCATCTGAGTTGCTGGAGCATCTCTACATTTTGGAGCAGCAGGGAGGGAAATTCTGCAGTGTGTCACTGAGACAAGGCATGGAAAAGTGCAGAGCAACTCATGCCTGAGAAGGTTACTGGTTTTTGGTTGTCCCAAGCAGTGTTATGTGTCCCAGTTACTGGTTTTTGGTTGTCCCAGGCAGTGTTATGTGTCCCAGTTACTGGTTTTTTGTTGTCCCAAGCAATGTTGTGAGTCCCCGTATGCTGATTCATAGCCTGGCCAGGTAATATCTCCACTGTAGCACAAGGAAGTTCTTGACAGTGTTGGAGTTAACACAGATGTGTGTATAAGATTAGGAGGGTTTGGGGAGCAGAGTGTTGTATTTTATCCCTTAAAAGGCAGTGCAAGTCCTTGCAAATGTTTTCTTTTGAAATTTTATCCCAGAGAAAAAAAATCAACTGCAGAATAACTAGAAAACTCTAAAAACTTTCCAAATCTTAACACATCTCAGGTCTATCTTGTGCACACAAAACCACTCCTTTTAAGCAGGGCAGCTAATATAATCTTGGCTACTTTTTCTTTCACTGGCTTCCCTATCCATTATTTTCCACTGTTTTCTCCTCTTTTGGTGCATTGCATTCAAGCTCCATCCTGCCTTCCAAGACTCTTCACAGCTCCCATACATGATCTTTGGTTTGGTTTTGTTCTGTCATGTCCTACCTGTGTATCTGTATTTATGGCACCAGTGCTACCTCTCCTACAGTAGGTCTTTGTTCTTTCAGCTGATCTCCACTTTTTCTCTAGACTTTGTGTACAGCAACACTTTATATTAACTAATTTCTATCAGTCAACCACCATTTATCTCTTTTCATTCTCAGTATCTATAAGTTATAATGTTCTGTAGTGGAAAGCCATTTAATATAATTAATATGATTGGATGAACATACAGAAATTTTATTTCTAGGGACCATTATGTAGTTTTTCACTGTCTCATGGAGCTGGAAAATCACTTGTTTCTAACCCAGCTACTTTGTCCCTTCTATTCCTTCATCTGCTTATTGATTTTTCATTCAAAATGGATGGTGAGCACTTCAGGGTTGTAGTTGTCTCTTGATAGCCATGGAATAAAATTCAGTAGGATGGCATCCTTCCTGCAACAGGCATCTACAGACATGGCACCAATATCAACAGTAATAAACTTGATATAAAACTTAGTAAGCAACACATTCCTCAAAGCAGAATTTATGTGAAGAGTGCAGTAGTTTGTAGGAACAAATGCACCTCAGTGAAATGTTCAAAAGAAATGTGAAATAAATTGGGTTTGAGTATATCTTTTCAATCAATTTTTATTTTAGTATTGTTTAACGCAGATAAATAATTATCTGAAAACTTGAAATACAAAATCCTTAGTCAAATGTTCTTTAAAACACATTCAATTAGTCACACTTTTTAGGAAATGCTAACATTTCTCTAGGATAAAAGTTGAAAGTCACATTTGTTTTTAAACAGCCATTTCTGTTCAAAACTGGCTCTTTGGCCTCTCTCTTTAGACAATTTCTTTTTCCTATGCTAGCAACACAGAATTACTGAGGAATTTAATTCATGGAGGTGATGTTCAAGTGGAAGTCAAAACTTGTCAACAGACAAGGCTTAAAAGCAATAAATATTCTCCATTAGCATCAGGGTGCTTCAGTGCAATACATGGCAGAAGTGTGTCTTTTAAGCAGACAATCCTGAATTAATAGATTCCTGTTTCATAACATTATCCCTTCAGCAATATTGAGTATCACATTATTAAGAAACACAATATGTTGTCACTGATCCCTGCTGGATTCCCTTGAGAAGGTACAGTGAGTTGTGTGAAGAACCACCTAGAAAATAGAATTGATGCTGTTCCTTGAAACTAGTTCTAAATGTCAGACTAGGAAATAAGTCATTTCATCAGAAATAAGTAATTTTATCAGTAATAAGAACCATAGGGATGAATAGATGGACATAACTGTTTGGTTATATATAAAAATATAAGACTATTGATCTCAGTGCAGAAATAGTTTGAAGGAAACAGTCTTTGGAGGATGATTTTCCTTAGTCTCTAGAATAAACCAGACAGTTTTCATTACAGGTATTTTGATGGAGAAAGGCAGGAATTTACTACAAGTGAGATTTAGAATGGAATCTTGGATTATTTTCTCTGAGGATTATAATCTGTCAAATTTGGCAATAAATGGAGATTAGTGGAGCATTATTTAATAAAGTTCTGCTTTATTTGGGCTTGAAAACAGAGATAAAATGGGGGGAAAAACAGCCTGTAAGTATGTTCTTGATTATGAAATGAAGTATGAAAATAAGGTTTTCATTTTATTTTTTTAATAAATAAAAATGGCAGTGAGAGATACTCAGGTTTACTTATTTTTTTTAGGAATCTATATGTAAAAAAAATGACAAATGTATATAGAGGTGCAACAGGTTTATTGCTTTTCTTGCTGTTTGATGCTTATTTTTTTTCACTTGCGAGTCCACATTTGTGTTTTTAATTAGTTTTTTTTTGCTAAGCAGCCAAACCTGGAATGCAGTGAATTCAAGAGTTCAGATTTCTTCTCCCCTGGCAGGTCCCAGGGCTGAGCTGCAGCCCTTCCTCAGATTCTGGCTGCCAGAATTGTCAAGGTTTTCATTGGTGCTGTGGGAAACTTGAGTGTGAAGTCAGGTTTGGATTTAAAACCCCCTCAGTTGAAATGTGTTTCAAAATACAGTGGAAATCCAAGGTTTTGCTTGAGTTTACCTGGCTCTTGTGTGAAGAGAGGGGGGAAAAGCAAAATTCCCCTTTCCTCCAAGTGCCCAGATTGGGCCACAAAGGTGCAATTAAAATTCCCATAACAATTTGAGATAAATGTATTATTAGATTGTCACAGATCAGCAGACGGGCCAGAAGATTCAGATTGTTACAGCACTTGATCAGAGCTCAGCAGGCAAGCAGTTCATCTTAACAAATCATGAAGGCTCTACCCCAAGCAAGGTGATCCTTGCCAGACAAGATTCCACTCCAGGAAAAGTAATCCTAGCAACTCCAGATGCTGCAGGTGTCAACCAACTGTTTTTTGCATCCCCTGATATATCTGCACAGCACATCCAGGTAGAGAATCCACTTTATTTCATCCTTTTGGTTCAAATGGGATAAGAAGAGATGTTTTATTTCCAAATATGTTTGTCTGGGTTCTCTTTTTTTATTTTTTTTTATGGTATGCTTTTCCTTGCACTAGTGCTCAGCATGGATACTTGGAAATTGCAAAAAGAACTTTTTAATTTTTTCCTGTATTATAGCTTTTAAAATTGATCCCCCAGCTCATGACATTAGGAAGAATACTGTTATTTTTATTGTCATTTTCAGCTCCTGCCATACCAGTATTTTTTCTTGATTTTTCTGCTTTGTTGACTCTCCATCTGTTTTCATGTATTTTCCCCACTGTTGTGATCACTCATTATTTCCTTCTGCTTCTTTTCCCTTTCATATGCTGTTGTAACTACCATTCAGCTGTGGGAATTGTACTCCAAGGTGTTTGCTCAGAGACTCCAGCAAAGAATCACAACACTGGGTGGGGGTGGAAAAATGACAGTAAAGATTTTGGGTGTATTAATGGGAGACTGCAACTCCGGGTTACACCAGGGTTGTGCCTCCTTAAACTGGTCCCCAGTGCATTCCCATTTCCTCACCTGGCAAGGGTGGGGTGGAATTGACATGAAGAACAGGCACAGAAGGGCTGGGAGATGTGAGTATGAATTAACCATGAATTAGATTAGTTTTTACCCATATACATAGATGCTGCTGTGAAAATCAGTGTGGGAGGCCAGGCAGCAGTAGAACAGCTACAGCCCATTTAGTCCAGTATCTCACTATTAAGAAATTGCTTATGGAAAAAGAGGAGAAACTGGATAAATCAAATGGTCCTTCTGAGCACATCCCTTCACTTCATTAGCTGATGATTTAGTGTGACCTCCCCAGGAGGAGATTGCAGTGAGATCATCATCTTTGTAGATCCCACTGAAGTTTAACCACCTTTTTTTGCTATTTCTGTAGACCATACATACAGAGAATAATATATATTATTCTATAGTATATATCATTATACTATTATTATTAATATATTATCCTATAGTATAATTGTTTGTTGTGCAAAGAAAATTTGCTCTTCAGAGAGTTTTAAATTCTATTTTTTCTTACACTATAAGAAACAGTTATAAAAGATCCTATTGTTTTTATAAATTACTGAATCCCTTTTTAACTTGCAGACCCCTGATCTTTTGAGTTTGTGCTTTTCTGGGAGCTCTGGTTGGCTACCCACATGTTCTACAAGCTTGAAAAAACTCTATTGTGTGTCACACGTTGGTTTTGAAACTCACAGATGTGTTCAGAGGGACACCCAAGGTCCTTTCTCCAAAGAATTTAATTGCTATGACTAGGGGAATGGTAGCAAAAGCCAGTCCTGTTGAGAGGTATTTAAACATCTTTAGTGGAGCCATGCACTTTGCATTTTAGGGAAACCTTAACAAGTGTAACAAGTTCTTTTCAAAGGCAGGAGATGAGAAGGGCACCACACTGCTTTAAAAGGCACAATTCAGGATAGAAGTCCTGACAGAAAAAAAAGCTTTAGTTCTGATCGTACAGTTCAGGCAAAATAGGTGAGTTTGAGAGGCAATAACTTTGCCCCTTCAGTTAAAATTATTCTGTTGTCAGCTAATGAGTAGAGATTTCTTTTTTCCACTTTTATTTCCTGAAATAGTATCATTCATTTATTTATCGACTCCATCCTTTTTGAGATCTTTCATATTTTCTCCCCTAAATGATCTTTCCATCTGCAATTTCACCTTTTTTTTTGGTTGTTCTTCTATAGCCTTCACTTGAAATTCATTTGCTGTGCAAAAAACATCTCTATTGAATCTTATCTTTTCATAGACTCCTTTGGCAAGACCCTTTCTTCCATCACCTATTTTACTTTCAGTGACTTTTCTTCATCTTAATAACCAATTCCTATTCTTCATGTTCAAGGTCAGTTGATGAGCTCTCTGACTTGGGGATTTTTATCCCCTCATAGTCCTTCCTTACATGGAACTTCCCATTTCACTGCAGGTTTCATTTATGGAAGGACTTAGAATCTGTTTATATGTATTTTATATAGCATCTTGAAAATACATAATGGAAATAATGGAAGTTAGGAAGGAATGAAAGGTTAGTACTGTTTTCACTCACCAATATTATTTTTCTTTACAAAGATATATTAAAAGAAAATATAATAGATTGTTTTCTGAGACAATACAGTTAACAAAGGCTACTTGGAAAAAAAAGCATGCCTGTTAAAACATTACATGTAATCTCTACTGTCTTCCAAACTTGCCAAAAAAAAAAGTCTTTAACTTTCTCATTAGCAGATAGGGTACTTTCTGTTTCAGTAATTCACCTTTCTTTTTATCAGAGGTCCTGTTTTGAACAGGCAAAGCAAGAATATCTTGACTTGCCATTAAAAAAACCCACTAGAAACTTTTCAAACTTATCTTTTTAATAGGAATTTAATAGGAAAAATTGCCATTTTTTCCTTTCTGCTTTACAAAATTGTCAAGATGATATTTGATTGTTACTCGTGATATATGTGTTCCTTTTTTAAACTGAATTTTTGCTGTGCTTTCTTCATTTTGCAGTGGAATAGTTTTAAAGATCAAATGCTTAGTGCCTATTAGTGCTGGGCTTCTAACATAATGTGCTTAATGAAGCTTTACAGGGGCCAGAGATAAATTAATGAGACAAGAATCTTGTAATAATGTCAGACTGTTCTTGAAAGCCAAACTACATACCAATTATTAATGGTAGTGCCCAGAGTACATTTTCAGTTGTCCACCATTTCTGTGTATTCTCAAAAAGGAGCTAATTAACCTGAATGTAGATACAGTAGCATTTACAAGGGATTTTTTTTGTTCCATCCATTTACTGCTTCAGTCGTTTTTGTACCACAGACAAGTCATTAGGATGTAAACATAACATGGAACAAAAGGTAAGAGTGTACAGAGGATAAATGTCAGTCCATTTTGCACAAGCAGTGTTTAGATAAATAAAAACTTGAATTCTTTTCAGCACTATTACAAGTAAAACTCTTGTTTGTCCTGAAAGGAAGCCAGTGGAACAGCAGCAGCAGCTTTGTGTCTAAGAAGAGTGTGAAATGTAGTCTAGAAAACTTTATAGATATGATCCCCTATCTGAGAGGGAAAACCACAAGCATGATGTATATTTAACCTTTCTTGATGATAAGAAAAAGAACAATTCTTTCATGCTTTTATTCCAGATTTTAACAGACAACTCCCCCAATGAACAGGGCCTAAATAAAGTGTTCGATCTGTGTGTTGTATGTGGAGACAAAGCATCAGGTATTTACCTTTATTTTCCTTTTCTCTTTTTTTTTTTTTAAGGCAGTGCAATTTTATCAAAGCTGTTTAACATTTTTTTCTGAAGATCTATTACCAGTTTGCATGCACATACATTTTATTTACATATATATATATATATATATATACATGCCCAAACAGAAAGGATGCACCATTCTTTCAGTGGATAACTGCACTAAGTGGGACTCTGGTGTCCATGGGTGGGATTTCTTGTTGATTTACATGAGAAAACTATTCATTATTTTAGATATGAAACAAGGAGACAAGGAAGACTTTGCAAGTATAAGAAAAAATGGGATTTCTTCAGGACAGTTGGTTATTTGAAGGAGGATTATTAAAAGTAAAAATAGATCATAATTCCAGTGAAGTGTGTATAATGAACTTCTGGTAATCTCAGAACATGACAACTGCAGTTAAATGTTCCTTTTGGGAAGTGTTGGGAATAAATCATATGAAAAATGGGGGGCCAGATGGAAGAAGTAGCTGATGTTGGGATGTCATCATCAGAAACAATAGGATGGGGAGCAAACTTCTAGAAAATAAATCCAATTTTTTTTCTACCACAGCAAGGTTTAGAGGTCTAAATACACATCAGACTCCACCCATCTCAAAGGAAATTTGTGCCAAACATGAGGGAAAGATCTGGTAATGAATTTGAGGAGGTTTCCCTGAGCAGCTGCAGGTTTGGGGAGCCTCCTTTGTGACAAGCAGGGTGGTGCAAGCTGCTCTGCAGGCACCTTCAAAACATCAGAATTTCTAGAAACTTCAGGCAGACTGATGTATCTAAAAAAAAGTTTGTGAGGAGTGAGGAAAGAACCTAAATATTTTTTTTTTTTCCCTTAATGTAGTTCATATTTGAGATTTATTCCTGTAACGTGTCCTACTTAGTTCAAAGAGCAGCCTGAGTGCCTCTGCATTATATATTTTGAGCATTAGTCAGTGATCTTTGATTTTACAGTATTTTTTCTCCATCAGGATTGTAGAATTAAAATTGTTGAATTTTCCAAGCATGTCACTATTTCAGTAATATTTATCTTTTGTGTCATAGCAGAATCAAGCCAATTTACCTCTGAGAAATAATGTAACTTGACTTTTTTCTGGAGTACACCCTAGAATTTTCCATATGTTAGCATTATATAGTAGAAAACTCACAGAATAACTGATGTTTTATTATATATAGACTTTAACTCTTAGATTATTCTTTCATTGAAGTTTTACAGGATAAACTAAGGATGTACTGTTAGGAAAACAAAAGGTGAAACTAAGCTTCAGAGTGATCACCTCCTGCTCTCGAATGCTGTTTGCGTGTTTCATGGCTCCATGGGTTGAATGCTTGTGATTTTGACAGCTGAATTTGCAAGGAGCAGAAAGCAAACCAAAGTCAAGTTCATTCTGTGTTCTTAACTAGGCCGCCACTACGGGGCAGTGACCTGTGAGGGCTGCAAAGGCTTCTTCAAAAGGAGCATCCGGAAGAATTTGGTGTATTCGTGCCGGGGAACCAAAGACTGTGTGATCAACAAGCACCACCGCAACCGCTGCCAGTACTGCCGCCTCCAGAGGTGCATCGCCTTCGGCATGAAGCAGGACTGTGAGTCCCAGGCTGGAGTGCGGCCTGCTTGGGAGCGCTGGGTGACGTGAGCCCTTGACAATCCCTCTTGGTTGCTGTGAGGGATTGCGTGGCCAGCAGGAGTAGGGATGTGATTCTGCCTCTGTGCGTGGCGCTGGTGAGGCCTCACGTGGAGTACTGAGTGAAGTTCTGGGCCGTGCACTTCAAGAAGGATAGTGAGGGGCTGGGTCATAGAATAATAGAATGGTAGGGGTTGGAAGGGACCTTGAAAGATCATCTAGTCCAACATGCCTGCCAGAGCAGGGTCAGCTAGACCAGATCACCCAGGGACAGATCCAGGTGAGTTTGGAATGTCTCCAGAGAAGGAGACTCCACAACCTCCCTGGGTAGCCCCTTCCGGGCTCTGGCACCCTCACTGGGAAAAAGTTTTTCCTTGTGTTTCCCCTAAACCTCTTGTGCTCCAGTTTACTCCCATTGCCTCTTGTCCTGTCATTGGATGACACTGAGCAGAGGCTGGCTTCATCCTCCCTACACTGCCCTGAACATATTTATAGACATATTTATAGACATTTATAGAGCAAGTCCAGAGGAGAGTGATGAGACTGGGGAAGGGACTGGAGGGAAAGTCTTATGAGGAGAGGCTGAGGGATTTAGGGTCAGCTAGATTTTGCTGACCCTCTGAAACCTCTGTGGACATTCTCCTGACAGCTAAAATCAGGAACACCAGGAAATCCATTCAGAAAGGGAGGAAAAGCTGCTGGTCAAAGTGAATCTTTCCCCCTTTACCCTCTAGTTCACTTGGCAATACTTTGCCACTCAACAAGACTTCTCAAGCAGAAGAAAATCCCTAGGGTTGGGGGTTAGAAGACAGGAAAAGAATCTCTGGGTCATGGGGGAACAGTGAGCAGAGAACTACTGTGGGGTAAAGAAGTCTCATGCTTCAGTGAAGTGAGGAAAGAAAACTCAGCACTGTCTTACACTGCAGTCCCTTGAAGAAGTCTTGGCCTTTTCTCAGCAAACTCAGATGCAGTTAGTGAGCACAGGGATGGCAAAGGAGGGTTAATGACTTTTACCTCCATCTCCCACCCCTTCAAAGCACCTTTTGTGGGTCATGGGCTGGCTTTAATCACACTTTCAATCCTTGACACTATGACATTTGTTTTCATCATAACTACCAGTGCAAAAATTCAAATAGCATCACAGCCTACTACTAACATCAAACCTTTTCAGGTTTTTTTTTTCTCTTTAGTTACACATTTTCCAAAGCTACTTATCTGAAGAAAAAATACAATAATACAATTAGGGTTTTTTTTCCCTGTTTGCCATTCTGTTTTTAAATGATGAACAATCAGAATTCTCTTTGTAAGCTGAGTTTCCATGTGCTGTGCAATATTAAAGAGGCTCTGCTAAGTAGCTAGTGCCTACTGGTGAATTGATGCATGTTTTAAATTATGTATAAGCCTTTTGTGACTCTCTTTCTACTCCAGTCTATAAAATTACTTGCACCACTTTAAAATTGTGGCAGAACACTGCATCTTTTTAAAATATTTCTACTCTGTGAATATATTCTGTTAATTGAGCTTTACAGTTATGTTACTCTTAGGTTATTTTTCCATAAATTAAGTTTTCCTTTTAAATACAGTAGTCTGGTTTGGGGTTTTTTCTTTCACTTTTTTGGAAGTTGTTTCTTTTGGCTTTATTCCATAGAGCTAGAGAGTTCCACACAGGGATAATAGTGTAAATTTCATGTCAGTGTTCTCTAATCCATCTGATGGATCTATATGCTAAAGCCCAGGTTCAGTACACCTAGTTTCAAGAAACTATTAACATTAAAAATCTGCTTTTTCTCTGAAGTCAATTATGTAGATTCAACCCATACCCACTAATGACCTGAGCATATGAGAGAGTGGAGTTGAAAAGCCATAAGCCTCCCCTAAAAGATCTAAATTAAGATACAAAAGGGTTTCTTTCTCCTTTAATTGTCACTTGAGAAATTTCTTGTCTGCATGTTTGTTCTTAGACTTTGATTGTTACACAATTTCATTAAGAATAAAGCAAGTTGGTGTCTCATTTTTTACTCAAGTTTTAGCTTATTGAATATATTTATTTATAATTATTTTCAGGTGATGAAGTTATTAAAATTGCTGTTTAAATAGAGGCCAAAAAAGAGATTATTTCTTAATCTGTAATTTGGGATGTGGTTTAATAATTTCCTCTTGTTTTGTTAGCTGTGCAGTGTGAGAGGAAACCTATTGAAGTGTCAAGAGAAAAATCTTCCAACTGTGCAGCTTCCACAGAAAAGATTTACATTCGGAAAGATCTCCGTAGCCCATTAGCAGCAACTCCCACTTTTGTCACAGACAATGAAACAGCAAGGTATGGAAATTCTGCTCAGGAGCAGCTCTCTGTTCCCTGAACCAAGAAAATGGAATTTTACAGTGAACCAGAATGAAAATGTGCTTTTTTTTTTGTGTCAGATCAACAGGTCTGTTGGAATCGGGAATGTTTGTTAACATTCATCAGTCTGCAATAAAAACTGAGCCTGCTGTGCTGATGACTCCAGACAAGGTATTTGGTGATAAAGAAATCATATGATGTTCAAATAGAGTTGATCATATGCAGGGAGGGAAAGGTGCTCTGTTTTGTGGTACCCTGGTAATTCATTTTTGAAGCACTCGTTAGCCAGGGTTGCAAATGCCTTCACAAGGATGCTTTTAGCCTTGCACAGTGAAATGATGAACACTCTACAAAGTAAATGCCTTCCTCCACATTTTTAGAGAGCTCTGAGGGCTGCATTATTTTTCTTTGTATTGGGCAATCCTGACTCTTGCCTGGTTCTTTTGTATCAATAAAGGGAGGTGTTTGCAAAACCTCCTATAGCATCACCACAGTGCATTCCATAAATACTGCTAGGGGGTTTTCCCCTCAATCCCTGATGTTTTTTGCAAAGCTAAGAAGAGCTATCTCAGCAACAATCTTATTTCTGAGCTGGTTTTCCTTTGTTTCCATTTTGTTACACTTACTGATCCCCTAAAGCTGTGTGGTAACTTCCCTACACATGCCCAGTAGGAAGCTTTTGTATTTTTCTAGCTGATATTAAATTACCTCATAGTGTTTTCATGCATTTTGCCTTGCTTGCTCTGTCTGCAAAGGGGCCCCATCAAAAGTGGTTTATTCCATTTCACTTTTCTGGCTCTGTAGAGCATGACAGTACAAGCTAAATGACATTAGCATGATAGTGTCAGCACTAGCATACTTGCCTGTAATCATGCAGTGCCCCTTTTTTTATTTAGTTTTAAGGAAAATGCTAAAAATGCCATCTAGTCTGATGGATCCTGATGACTGACTGGTGATTGCAGATGCTAAATTCCCTTTCTGCACTTGGCTGCCATCTGTAGCCTTCTTTCTGAAGGAAGTAGATGGCTATTACTTGCAAAAGTGTCTAAATATTTCATATTTTAGAAGTGCAGTGTCTAAGTGCTGCCTTATGATTACTGGAAACAGTTTGGTCTGTTCACATGCACAGTTCTTCATCTGTGTAGCAGATGAAGAATTAAAGAGAGAGAATTAAAAGCTCTGCCTTTTTTTTTCCTTAGGTTGAAGCATGTCAGGGAGATTTAAGCACGTTGGCAAACGTGGTGACTTCATTGGCAAATCTCAGTAAATGCAAAGATCTGTCCCAAAGCAGCACAGAGCTGTCTATGATTGAGAGTTTAAGTAATGGAGATGCTTCACTATCTGAACTCCAGCAAGAAGAGCAATCTAGTAGTGATGTTACAAGGTAAGGCATTTTACTCTTGAAAATACTGTTCTTTTTGAGATCTTTGTCAATTCAGACCATTAATTCATCATACTGTAGGAAACTAATCTGCATTAAAAATCATAGTAATAAGAGCCTAAGCTCATGTAGGACATAAATCTTTTAAGGTATTTCCAAATGAAATCATGAGGAAATTCTATTTGAGAAATAAATACTAATTGTTATACATGAAATTAATTTCAAGATAAATATTGGAGCTGATTTTCTTACCTTTTGGTTGGCCCTGATAACGTGTGTAGAGAATTTAATCATGGAAAGCTAATTTCTTAGAGATCTCATCTACAGAAGTAGTTTAATGCCTGTAACTATTAATCAGCTTAAAAATGTGGAAAGCATTTTATTTCTACACAAGAAAAATCACAGAATTTCAGGGATTTCAGGGAAGAAGTTTTATCCATTCATGTTTTTCACACTTTTTCTTCAGAAAAACAATGGATCTATTATCAACAGCAAAATAATGAGTAATATGTCTGTGCTTGTCCTGACATCTCCCCTGTAATGTTTGTGACACTGCCCAAAGTCAAAGGGGGTATTGAAAACATGAGAATGCTTTTCATATTTCACAACAGTCTTTGCAAATTAAATTGAATAACTTAACCACAACTCATTACTTATTTTTTTTTAGATTGTTTGTGCTTCATAGCAGCAAAAATCTGCAAAACTGCTTTAGCAGCAGCCTGGTGATCCTGTCCTCAAAGCTCTCATGCCAGCACTCAGTAGGCATCACTGAGGAGTTCTTGAGAGGCAAACTGTGATTCAGCAGCACAATCAAGATGTCAAAACTGTGAATTCCTTGGCAACTAGTGTGAACAGGATCTGCTGCTAATTTTTTTTCCTCAGAGCCACTTAAAGTTGGGAGTTTTGAGGGGATTTTGCTTGGTGGAGCATCAGGAACAGCACAGTGCTGGTTCTTTGGAACAGATACCTCAAGGCAGGTTTCAGACACAAGCAGGTTGTAGATTGAAGCTGTCTCTCAAAGGAAATTTGTGTTTGTTTGTTTGTTTGTTGTGATCCTGCAGGGCATTTGACACTCTAGCAAAGGCCTTGAATCCAGGGGAGAGCACAGCCTGCCAGAACTCAGACAGCATGGAAGCTGGAGTACAGCTGATAGGAGGGGAAACCAGCATGAGCATCGTGGAGATAGAAGGGCCTCTCCTCAGTGATGCTCATGTAGCATTCAGGGTACTCCATCATTTTCTTGATTTCATAGCCATTTAAACACAGTAGTTTAATTATCTGCCTGAGCCTGAATGGCCTAGAAGGGGATTTGTTGAGGGGTTGGTGTTCACTGCTGTGTGCAGCTCACTGCAGTCATTTTGCTGCACTGTTCATTTGATAGCTTCTGAGCTTAAAAATCCAAGTTTATCCATGTAAAAGGATTTACACAGACAAGTGTCACACAAAGCAGGGTCAGCATCCATGTTCTCCCTTGTTAACAGGTGAATCTGATGCCATCTGCAGCTGGATTTTGAGTATATTCCCTTTTTTAGTATTATATTAATTGACTCTGACCATTAAGGGAAAATATGCTTTCTTTGTTACAGAGCCATGTAATTTCTGGCTTTGTTTCTTAATTTACAAGCCTGCAGAAATTTTTCTATCCTTCCACTATATTGTTCATTGACAAATTGAAAAGCTCACTTGTGAAAACTTGCTCAGTTTCAGGCATTTTATTCAACTTGGTCCCAACTCATCAACTTGGTCCCAACTCATCCCTCTCATGTTTTGATCACTCAGACATCCCTCTAATAATTTTTTTTTTTAATTGTGTAGCAAAACCATTATATTAAGAAGTATTAATTTCTGAAGTTAAAACTACAGCAGTTTGGGGTCAAATTCCACTTCCTTCACATATGGAGGTAGTGTCACTAATTTTACTCAGGTATGTTGAGAAAGGTGGAGCCTTTCTGATGAACATTGATTTTAGAAATGAGAGCAGCCAAGTGTTAGGTATTTTGCTCAGACATCAAAAGATTTTTGATGTAAAATATTAATTAAAAGTACAGAAAAAGATGGGTTGTGAAATATAATTTCCACACCCACTGTCTTCAGGAATTATGGTAACTCCTCTAATTTTTAAGACCACTTATTCCACTCCTCTGAGGGAAGCTTTAATTATTTGAGAGGGTCTCAAAAGTTGAGTTTTAATTGGGATTTGCCATCTTCAGGTATCCCAGACACTAATATTTATTGATGATGAAGATTCAACCTTTTTGCCTTTTATTTTGCTTAGTTGTTACTATAATATGTACTTCCATTTAAAAGTGTTGCTAATAATGAAAAAGACAGTCATTCCACTCACTTTTAAAGCTCTTAAGAGTGATTTTTTAATGAAGAAAGCAAAATAATTGACTTACACTTTGTTGTTGCCAGCTCACCATGCCTTCTCCTATGCCTGAATATCTTAATGTCCACTATATCTGTGAGTCTGCCTCCAGGTTGCTTTTCTTGTCCATGCACTGGGCACGTTCCATTCCATCTTTCCAAGCTTTAGGGTAAGTGTTCAGTTACTCTACTTAACCATGTTTTGAATACACACTTCTTAATTTGTTTGTTTTTTTTTTCATTCAGTTCAGGTACTTTGGTTGGGTTTTGAAGGGTAAAAGTAGATTTATAACCATCAAATGCCTTCACATGGCTACTTCTTTAATATATTTTTATTAAATAGGAATTCCTGTCTTTTCTTAACAGCTGCATCCTAAACAGTCACCAGAAAGTAACTCTTTCTGGATCCCCAAATACTGTTATTTATAGGTGAATTAGTAGTCACAATTTTGCCTTTTATACTCTATGTGAAGAAAATAGCTAGATTCTTCAAATATTCCAGATAAATTCATTTCAGGGGATTTTCCAACAACAAATGGTTGCTGTATCCAGAAAGTAATTATTTTTGTTCTTTTTATGCTTTGTATAACATGCTGCTTCTCCAGCAGAATTCAGTGTATCACTTAAAATTCTTAAGTTAATGTAGTAGCCCTTTGCTGATCATCATAAGAAAATATCTCAAAACAGCATGGAAAAAAGTGATTTATGTTCTTTTCAGAAGTAAATTTATGAAGACATATCCAACAGAGATAATGTATCAGCTCTGACACAAACAGAGTATAAATCATTTTTGTCTTTTCCCATCTACAGCAGTTTTTCATTAATTCCATATCAAAATAGTGTATGGCTGCAGAAGCAAAGATAATTCCTTTTGAAAGTGAGGAATTGTCCCCTTTTCCAGGAATTGTGTCAAAAGCAGGATGATCTGTGGTTACCATTTATGTTTATTCCAGTGTTTGATTCTTCATTTGTTAAGGGAAGATAATATAATGTGTGCAATTGAAGCCTGTGTTTTAGAGAAGGAAAAAAGTAAAATTATATAATTTAAAGTAAAATATATAATTTTAAAATTACAT
>JANHGL010010218.1:2559-20549 GCA_024611195.1 Ceyx melanurus
AGACACAACAACAACAACATGATGACGGGGAGGAGGTTCCAAAGCTGCCCTAAGGAGCCCTGTGGCAGCCCCTCATCTCTGCCCAGGTCCCTGTAACACCCTGACGTGCCAGGCTCTCCACCTGGCACAGCCACCCGCAGCTCCAGCCGGCTGCTGGCCACGGACTCAGGACCGGAGCTTGGATTTGCATTTCCTCAGCCAGCTGTTCGTGTTGACATGGTATGAAAGCTGGGGCTCTCTCCAAGAGGGAAGGCAGGACTGCAGCCAGCTGTGCACCGGGATCCCGGGATCAACTGTTGGGATGCACAGCAGTGACAGCAGCCCAGATTCCCTGGGGTTTCACTTTCCCTGGTTTTTTTTTTGTTCAGGGCCCGGTTCCAGGAGTCAGGTGGTTAAATGAGACGGGGATTTTAGATGTCAAAGTGAAAAGAGCAAGCTGGGCTTCCCCCCACACACGTCTCAGTGTTACAGACCACGCTCAGCAGGGAACTGCTGCCACTCCAGGAGAGGTGGCTAAGGAAGGGGGGACAAACATCCCCCTCCCTCCCCTTTCTCTGCTGACACTGGCAACATCTGACTAAGACACTTGGATCTAATGCTGCAAAGATAAACCCACCTGGAGAAGGTGTGGAGAGAGGAGAGCTTAGAGACATGAGGCACAAACGGGTCCAAGGAATCAGGCAAGATACTGAGAACAGCCCTGAGCATCCCCAGCACAAACCTCCTGCTTTTCACCACCCAAATGGCAGTGGCAGGGCATGAGGGTGCAGACGGGAGCAGAGCAGCTCCCTGCTTGAGCAGTGGGTGCTGAGGACACACTGGGCAATACTGCAGGTCACTGAGCTGCTGCTGTGCCCTCCACTGCCCACCCTGGGGCTGCACCCACCACCTGCAAGGACCATCCTGCACCAAAGTGCTTTGGGTTTGCAGCATCAGCTCTAAAAGCACGAGGGCAGATGGCTGGATGAGGCCAGAGCAAGTGGTTGTGCAGCACCCATCATCACACCCAGGACCCATCATCACACCCAGCACCCATCCTCACACCCAGGACCATGTTACCAACACGTATGGGATGGCAGGAAAAGGTTCCCACATATCTCTCCTGATACCCCAGCAACCTGCCTGAGGAGGGGAGGCAAAAAGCTACCTCCACAGCAGAATCAGCCTCTCTGGAGCAGGATCAGGTCATCATCAAGTGGCCATTCATGGCTCAAGCAGCAAAGCCCAGTACCTGTCCAGCAGACCCCAGAATTCCCAGGACCAAGCCACAGACACCACAGCCCCTCACCTCAGCACGGGCACAGACATGCCGTAAGTGCTACTGTAATAGGAATAACTGATCCCGAGGTGCCTCGGGGGCCATAAAACCCTGGATTGTTACCTCCTTGGGTCAGAGCCCACCTCTTTACTACGTATTTGTACAAGGACTACTCTAATGGGGCGCTGAGCCGCAATCGGGGTCCTGAAGTGCTATTGTAATACAAATACTAATCAGGCAATAGCTGTTCTACAAGCAGCCCCTGCTCAGGGCTGTGCTCCCAAGGCTCGTAAAGCGGGCAGGACTCTCTTGAAGTCAACAGGAGCTTGGCCCACGCGCGGGGAGCTGGATCAGAGCTGCTCAGCCAACCCTGGGGCTGTGAAATTCCAGCTGAATTCTGCATGTGCGTGGTGTGTGTGTGTGTGTGTGTGTGTGCGCACACGTGAGCAGAGAGGGCATCAATTGAGCTCTGAGCCACGTTGTTTGTAGAGGAGGGAGGGGAGGGGAGAGCTTTCTTCGTTAAAACAGAGTCGTGTTTATAAGAGTCTCCATAAAAAAAGCGCTTGAAATAAGAAATAACAGCAACTCTACGAAAGGGAAGGGAAACAAGCCTCCAAATTCACATTTCTAATTAATTACCTGCCTGGGAGCCGCTCTCAGTTTTCAACGACTACAACATTTTACGGGGAGAGAGGCTGAGAGCCGGGTCTGTGCAGCTTACGAGCGCTGGAGCCGCGGCGCTCCGGGAGCGGAGATGAAATAACACGGCTCCTCGGCACGACACGGGTCCAAGGGCTGCCCCAGCCACACAGACGTGGCCATTCAGCCTGGAAAGGAGTGAAACTTTAACAAGGTCGTGGCTCCGACACGAGGAAACCCACGGGCTGAATAACATGTGGCTGTCGTGACGTGGCCACGTGTAGAAAGCACCCGGGGGCGGTCGGAGCAACCAGCGCGGGGGGCAAATGTGCTCCATCCCCAGCAGCAGGTCAGCTCCAGCATCCTCCTCAAAAATCTGGGATCTTCAGTGTCCAGATCCACAGTGCAACTTCCCAACATTTCAGGGGACTGGTTTCAGTCCCCAACCTGGAGTTTCCTTTGACATGAAGTGAAAGTCTCACTATTGGAGAGGATTTCACCCTCGGCGCAAGGAGATGGCTCAGGTGTAGTCCTCCAGCTCGACGTGGGTGGGTGGGACAATATTTCTGCCCACCTGTCCTCCCAGGTCCCCTGCACAGCCTGAGATATGTCAGAAGGGAAAAAAAATAAAGAATTGAAAAAAAAAAAGCTTTAAATTTGATTTTTCCTCCCCCCAAAGTGGGGATTAATTACACATGTTGTCTGGGCACAAACCAACTATCACCAAGCGAAGTCTCACTCCATAAATTTTAAACTGCTAATAATAAGGCTGGACAGGAGTTTTAAAGCTTCAGTAGACAGTTTACAATTAACCTACTCCTGTCAGCTGGAAAATCACCTTACAATGTGATTCCAGTTCACGTCTGACTCACTTTGAGTTAGAAACTGCTTTTGAAACCCAGTAAAAGTACCGTGCAGAGCCAGGAGGAAAAGCCCGAGGGACAGAGTTTCAGCCCAGCCCAGACCTGACCTGAATTTCTCCCAGCACTGGGGCAGAATTTCACCAGGCTGCCAGCCCAGCTTTTGGGAGCTGGAAACCAGCTTCCCCATGTCTTGAAGCTCCTCAGACTCAATCAGCTGAGTTTTTATCAACTGGGACAAAACTCCCATGTCAAAAAATCTCTGAATTCACAGTTACAGTGCAGGGGAGGGAGGGGAAGAGGGGAACTTTGAAACCCCAAGCTATCAGAGTCACACAGGGGATGACAACCCAATGCCACCACCCCACAGAGCATAGGACGTGCCAACCACACCAGCCTTGTGGCCTCCTGACTCCCCATGATTTTTTTACCAAGCTGTCCAAACAGGGAGGTGAAATCCATGAGTTGAAGCCTCCATCCCAGTGTTCACCTCCTGACTGAGCCAAGCTAACCAGGTACACGTGGACATCCCTATGGAGAGATGATGGGTTTCATTCCTGTAACTCAGCTGGAGCTGAGCTTCTCCCTCTTTCACCATCTCCCTTGCAACTTTTTAAAGATAAAAAATACACCATGAAGAAAGCACCGAGTTTTTTTGGGGTAGAGCCAGTGCATTTAGGGAACCTTTGGCATCCAAACCACTCCACACAGAGCCTACAACCTCACAGACCAAGACTTTGGTCCCATCTGAAATATCTTTAAAATCCACCCCCCCTCCAAGGGCGAGTTGCATTAGTGAGGAGTAAACTGGGGGTGGGGAGACACCCAGTCATTTTCTGTGATTAAAAGGCAAATTTTATTCCTCTAGAAACTTGGAAGCAAATGTGGCGTTGCTATGGTTTCACACCCACTGGCTGGAAATGACAATATTAGCAGGGTGACCTGGTAATTAGAAACTGTGCCCCCAGGTCAGACTGCAGAGAAAATAAAGAGAGATTACGGAGTCCTAAAGACACAGCATAATGCTGCGGGCTCCTGGGCTCCCTACCTTTTATAACCGGCCCATTTAAATGCAGATTATGACTTTCCACCTGGGGCTGCTAATCTGTCTCACAGCCAGATCAAACAATAAGGCATCTCTCCGCACTGTGGGGCCAGGGTGCTTTGGAGCTGGGTCTGTCATCAGGTCTGTCAGTCTGTCTATCCCCCTTTTTCTCAGGGTAGAACCCTGAGTTTTTCATTCGCAGATGATTATTTTTTCCACCCTGGATGTTCACGTCCTCCTGCTCTAAACCCCAACCACGCGGAGCAAACCAGGCTCCCATTTTCCTCTCGGTGAAGTAGAACAAGGGGGAGCAATGGAGCTCATTAGCACTGGGCTGGCACACAGTCTGGGGAAGGGAAGGATCAGACACTGGTAGAGGGAGAGCAGGAGGGAGACTGCAAAGGAAGCAGGTGGCTCTTGGCAGCCCAGCATCCCTATGATGGCACGAGGAAGACTCCCAAAGTCATTCCCAGCCCAGCAGATCCTACTGCTCTCATCTAGGTGAAGGTGGGCAGCTGGAGATCATCCCCACAGGAGATACCTGGGTTGTCTCATCACTCTCCCCCTCCCTGATGTCTCCCCAGCAGCATTAGTGTTGACATTGTTGGGACACCATACTTCAGGACACAGAAAACAAACCCTGGGTGTCAAACAGGGTGAGATACCTTCACATCAAAGCAGGGGAAAGACTCCAGATCCAGCACTTGTTCTGGTCCCCACCAGGAGCCCTTTGGCTCCCTACCCTGCCACCCACAGCAGCAGGTTGCTTAGCACAGGGTCTGATCCAGGCAAAAGCAGCCAAGGTGTTCTCAGCTGTGTTTTCTCTGGTGGCAGCTGCTGGTGAGGGCTGGGTGGGGACTGTCCTCACCCAGGACTTGCAGGGCACACAAGGTTAGAAATAAATAACACAGTGGTTGCCAGGATCTGGACAAAAATACATCCCCTGGTGTAAACATGGCCAGAGCAGGTGATACCAGTGCCATTCAAACCACCAACCCCAACATGGAGAGAAAGGCTCCAGCTCCTTAGACCCTCACACCCAGCTCTTTGATGCTCTTCTGCACTGAGAGTATTCAAGTGAGGGTTAATAACATGTCCACACACTTCGTGGCCTCCAGCCATGCTCCTGCCATCTAAAGCCAGCACAGGTGTCAGGTGCCATGGTCAGTGAGCACCTCCTGCAGCTCTTCAGAGAGCCAGGAATTTTGTCTGCTTTCCTGAAGATGCCAAACCTAAGCATTCCTGACCTGTGTTGTCCTACCATGAGTCTGTCACACACCCTGGTCCCATTTCTCCTGACCTTAGATGGGCTGACAGTCTGTGTCACCATCTGTCACTTCATGGAGATGGTAACCCAATCTCAGTCACACCTAGTTTCAAACATTCCCCACTGCAGAGCCACCTCAACCTTCTCAAAGTAGGCAAGAAAATGGGAAAACATTTCAGTCACCTTAGTCCTGTGAGCAGCAGGAGCTGCTGAAGCCCAGCACAGGCACATCTACCACAGAGAAAAAAAAACCCCACTAAATAAAAAAGCCAAACTGAGCCTTATTAGCTTCATAGTTGTCTTCCTCAATCCCTCTGCTGCCTCCCAACCCCTCTCCTCACCCCCAGTTTCCCAAACTGTCATGGTTTGTTTTGTTTGGGTGGATTTTCTTTCTCTCCTCTCCCCCTCCCCTCGCAAACAGAGAGTTTTCCCATGGAGACCCAGCCCGCTCAGTGCCTATTAACATCCTTGTGCATAATTAGAGCCCAAGGCATTGTCATGCAAAGCAGCCTCGGATGACAACACTTCAGCCCCGACGACGCAGAAACGGGCCGAGGAAGTTTCTCACACTGGTTTTAGCCAAGGCAAACTGGACTGTGCACGGGGTTGAGATGTTAATGAATCGAAGGGTGCTGGGATCCCTGTGCAGCCTCCCCAGCCACCCATGGGCTCCCCCTGCACCCACAGGCTTCACATTTCCATGTAATACTTCTAGCTAATTAAAATAAATTCAAAACCCCACCCCTGGCAGCCACAAGGGATGACAGGGCTCAAGCAGCACCTCCGCCCCACCAAACTCTAAAGAGCTTTGTCCTCATCACTCTAAACCACTCACATACAGCCAAAAAAGCCTTAAAAAGCATCTTCTACTCCCAGGTCAACCTCTTCAGGGTTTTTCTTTTGAGTTTCTACCTGGATGCTGCTGATGTCCCTTGGGAGAGTTCACACAGCCTACTGATGTTTGGTGGAATGATGGGGGAGCTGGCCCAGGACAACCCAGTGCAGAAGACAGGCTTGGTGCTGAGCTCTGCTCAGCCAACCCCCCACTCTCTGCTACTCTCTGTACCTTGGGCAGCATCTTGTCAGCTGGTGAACACATGTAAAAAGCACAGGGGCAGAGGAGCCACGTCTTCCCAAGGGCCAGAAGTGCTATAAATTAATAGGAGCAGACCTTCAAATACCATCAGCAGAGCCAGGGGAAAACATCCCTACTCCAGCCAGAGCAGCCACATTCACCCTAAGGCAGAGCAAACGACCAGCTCAGGAAGTGGGAATAAAGGGAAAATTCTAGGCAGGCTTTAAGAAATACCCAAGTCCCATTTTCAGAAGGGATTTAACTTCCCAGCAGGCAAAGTCCCACTCAGCTGCAGTGTGGAATTTGCACACCGTGTGCAGCACTCGTTTTTGAAGACTTTAAGAGCCCCTGGCTGGAGGATTTTGCTCCAAGGGAGAATGTTCAGAAGCCTTTTATCACCCTCAAGAACCTTCACTGCAAACCCACGCCAGATCTGCTCACTCCCTCCTGCCCCACACCTGCCTGGAGAGGGCTGCTCTCAGCACTTGGAGAGTTTTTAAACTCTCTCCATGTCCAGGTTTGCTTTTGGCAGGAGGGGGGCTTCTCCCCACGACCCTCTTGGGATCCAAGAGCCCTGCCAGCCTGCAATGCACATGGACAGTGAGGATGATAGAGCCCAGCCCAGGCAACGACTCCCTCCAGCCAGGGACCCTTCGTACCCTGCCTGGCCAGCACCCTGTTCATCTGAGCTCTGCCCTCAGCCTCCCTGCAGTTTCCCAGGCTGGGTGTCCATCTGCTTCCTCGACAACCAACACAAATCCCCCCTCCTCCCAACAAGAGCTACCCGAAGGCTGAAGGAGCAGCCGAGCGCAGAGCAGTCGAGTAATTGAAACGTGTTGAAATAATTTGGGATGCTTCTGGGAAGGTCAGAGATTAATACACCTGGCAGGTCTAATCCTTCCTCGAAGCAGCGCCCTTGCAAGAGCTTCCCCTGCCCTGCGCCAGCTCCTCCAGCAGCTGACGTGGATTTTGGCATGTCTTTCCACATCCCTACATGTGCTTTGCCGACGGTGGCTGGTAACAGTCACAAGGAGGACAGGGGCTGCTTTGAACCACTCCCAGGGATTATTTTTTGCCATTCTCTGCCCTCCCTGGTGCTAATTCCTGCTCAGAGAGGGACAGGCTTGCAAGCATCACGAGTACACACCGCGGGAGGCTTCCCAAGGCAGGGCAGGCAGGACTGGAGCATCCCAAAGCTTTCCAGGCTTCAACCCACAGGCACAGCCCTGACTCGGGATCCCACAGCAGCGGGTTGACTCACGGCACTTGTGGTCTCGGGGGAGGTACTGGGGATGTTGCTGAGGTGCCCTGGGTTTAGCTGTTAACCTCTGAGCTCCACAATTCGGTTTCACCCTGGGGATTCTCCCTCCCTCAAAGCAGAGCAGCAGAGGCATTTAAACCACGGCTGCAGAAGCGAGCACGGGGTGACTCAGCGGGAGGAGGACGGAGCCGTTTCCAACCACAGCCCCAGAGGAGATGCCAACACCCCACACCTCCAGCTGACTGACCTCCCGGAGCCACACCATTCCAAAAACTCATTCTTTCAGCCAAAAACACAGCCGAGGGCCACCCTGTGCCTCAGTGGGGTTGTTAAAGGGTCTGGTGCCAATTAACAGCCCCGCGGCGCTCTGCCTGCATCATCTCCCACTGAAAGGGAAGAGAGGCAAAAAGAGGAGTCGAGGGTGGTGCAAACACTGGTGTGTCCCTCCCCACGTCCTGGCCTGCTCCCACCCACCCTAGAGCGAGGAGAGCTCGGCCGAGGGGACGCCGTGAGCGGCCTAATGCTGATTGACTGGTGAATGGCACGGCCGGCGGTGGAGCTGCCTGGTGGGCGCACGCATCGGACACGGTGCTAGAGCAGCAGAGGGGAGACAGCTCCAGCCACAAGACACCAAAAGAAAATATCCAAGAAAAAAAAGAAAAAGATGAGCTGGATCCGCTTTGAAGGTGGCATCTCCAGGGGCTTTGTGCTCCGCTCGCCACACGCAGGCGGCCTGCGGGAAACCCCCAGCTCGGCGGGGCCGGGGAGGTCAGGAATTGCTCCTGGCTGGAGCTCCCCGGCGTGTTTGCTTTGCCTGCCCTCGGACCCTGCCGCAGCGAGGCGGGCAGAGCCCGCAGCCGGGGCTGACCCGGCCCCCTGACCCATAACCAACCTGGCCAAGCCCCTGATTGCAACCTTCTGCAGAGGGCGGCGGGTTTCATGCGCTCCTCGAGGATGGGGGAGATGCCGAGGGGAGCTGCCAGCAGCACTTCCCACTCAGGTCGGGGTGCTTGGGTTGACAAGAGCCTCCTGCAAAGCTGGGTGAGGAAGGGCAGAGCAGAGGGCAGCAGGACACAGGGCCCAGGTGCCAATCTCAGAGCGTTTTGTAGGTGCACACTCAGCCAACGAGATCTTTGTTGTTCTCCCCGCAAGGTTTCTTGCCTAGGAAATGATTTTGAAGCAGGGCAAGAGCTCACTGGGGTAGTTCACACGTGGCCATCCCACCGCAGGACAGAAAGAGGTTGGGAGATAAAACTAGAACATCACAAATCCCCCATATCCCCCCAGCCAGCTGCTCCCTTCTCCATTCACTGCAGAAAGTGAAAAAAACAACCCAGAGAAATTAAAACGTTCCCTCCAGTTAAACCTCCAGCACACTTTAACTTCCAGCAGTTCAGAAAATGACAACTCTTTGTTTAGACTTTCTCCTAATTCATATTTCATACGGGCCTCTCATAATCCATACTCAATCCATCTTCCTCCTTATTTGTTTTCTCTTTCCCCCTCCTTTTTTTTTTTTTTTTTTTCCTTTTCCTTTTAACCTGTTTAATCCTTTTAAGTTCAAGGATTTGAAAAGTAAATACTATAAAAGATGAAAGCTGCGTTGGAGGAAATCAACTTTGATAAGAGGCTTTTATGGCTTGTAAACCTTATTCCGGCCCTTTGGCTTGAAAGGCAACACTAATTTTAAGAGCCTTATGCAAGCCTCACGTTGAGCTTTAAAAAAATAATAAATAATAAAATAATAAATTATTGTAGCAGCCTAGAAATGACGGGCACCTGGCTAAGGGTCTTCTCAGAGCACGCCGAAGGCTTGCTCGAGGGGGGACAGCCAACAAGAGGACAACTCCAGGCTTTTCGTTTGCGAGGATCCAAGCAACATTTTACAAGGGAAAAACAAACCCTAAAATATTATGAGAAGCACAACCCTGAAGAAATTGCTCCCGGGATACTCTCAACTGCAAGGCTGCAGCAACAAAGCCTCGCACCTCCACCCCACCCCTGCAACACCACAACCCCCTGCTCCTGGCCCCCTCCCCAGGTGGAAACAGCATTTGAAGAGTTAAACAGCCCCAGCTCCTCCACAGACAGGCTGGGGACCTGGGTGCAGTTGGGTCAGGGCTTGGCAGAGCTGCTCCCGCTGCGGGCGGAAACGCGGGGAGCGGGATTGCGTAAGAGGAGTGTTTGGAAAGGGAGACGTGGTGTTTGACAGTGTAAACACACGACTGCATCAGCACCTGGAACGCGGGCCCACGAGACTAGAAGGGGAATAATGTCTGAGCAGACAGCCCCCAGCTCACACCAGTACCACCAGTGGGTGACCGCAAAGCGGAGTGGCTTCCAGGCGGGCTCTGGAGGTGACCAGCCACAGCTCAAGGCAAACACCCAACATCAGGTCAGGCTTCTACAACCACTTTCCTCTCCTTTGAGGAGCTTCCTCCTGCACGAGCTCCTGGCTACAAAATCATTCCAAAAATGGTTGCTGCTGGGGGTTGAATAATTACACTGGGAGAGCGAGCGGCTGCAATCATCATTACCTATAATGCTGCTTATGCAGACACGAGCTTGGCGCTAATTAGCATCACGTGGGAGGCTCATGCAAAGCATTATTATGAGGGAAATTAGCTGCAATGCAGGAGAGAAATATCTACCACGAAAGTGAGGTTGGTTCCTCAGGGCACTGCTCTTCCTAGAGGGACAGAGAGGGCCAGTCCAAGCTGGAGAGAGACCAGCCCATGGGGTGTGGAAGAAGGAACTCACTGAACAGCAGATTATCAGCTTTGAGATGCAGCACTGAAGACTCTCTGTAGTGGTGTGAAGTGTTGGAATGAGTTTAGTGATGGTTACAGAGGTCTTTAGAGCAGGCCAGGAGAAGGTCACTCCCACCACCCCATACTACACAGGGTGGTGTGCCCTTGCCACGTTCAAGGACAGATGGGCACCTTCCCAGTGCTGTCTCAGTGTGCCTTGCATACTGGGTTCCATCCCAGTTTAAGGCTTTGAGACAGGTAACTAATACAAACCCCCTCCTGCAAACACACGTGGCTTTCACATAGCCCCAGACCTCGAGGAGAGCTTGCTGATCAGCTCCTCTGAAGTTTTAGCCTGATGCACCAAGAACTACCACAAAAACAAGGGGAAATAATACGCATTCTGCTCAGCCACCAAACAGTTTTTCCCACAAACTTTTGGTCGGGTCCTGCATATGTTTTTTAGGGGGACTGCATGATGCAAGAAGCCACAAACACAATCACTGCTCAGCTAAGCCCAGTGCAGAGCCAAGACCCGGAGCCCACAGTGCCAAGGCAGGACAGGGCAACGAGCTCCAACAGGGCAGAGGGAAGGGCTTGATGGACCCCAACTCATGGGATCCATGGGAGCTCTGCCGCTGCTGGGGGCTGCTAAGGAGCAGCACATTCAGCAGGAGCAGCCCACAGTCTGGGCAGAGGAGACTCAAGAAAGAAGCAACCAGCAGTTGTGAGCATCACTATTTGCCAGTGTGAAGAAGGAAAAAGGATAAAGGGTGTGAGAAAACACGACAGGCGGAGAACGCAGCCTTGGGGAGCTTAAGGGATTTACCCCAGCTGCCCAGCAGGGACTGAAAGCCGGATTTCTGGATCCCAGATCAGTTTGATCCCAAACCCCCTTCACGCGCCACTGCCCCGGCCGTTGGGAACCATTCCAAAGAGCAGGAGAATCTCTGATTCTCACCGATCCCCTGGTAAGCACCAGGGCAAATATCATCACAACCATCACACCAGGGAGCTGCAATCCCCTCCCATGTGGGGATGCTGGAAGAAACTCTGCTGGGACACACCAGTCAGCTCCCGAGGAACTGGCTCTTGGAGCTCTCCCTTGCCCATGGGGCTCTGGTATTTATTCCCTCACTGTTATTATTTTTCACCGAGAGGCAGAAGCGGTGTTTGTAAACACTGCCATCGAGAATTTACACAACTGAAAAACGCTTCCAGCAGATCCAACCAGCAGGAACTGGTTTCACTGCCCCATCTTCCATCTCCTGCAGATCTGCAGGGCCACAACGAAGTGTTTTGTTCATACGCCGGACCGAAGCAGCAGAGTGGGCTAGAAATTGGAAATCAGCTCAGCTTTTTCCCATTATCCCAGCTGAAAAAATGCCAGTAAATAATAACAATAATGAAAATAATCAGGGGAAAACGGCTAAGGACTTTTCCATAACCATATGTAGCAGAGTTATCTTGGGAAAGACTTTCCATCTCAAGCCAGATGTCAGGTGTTACACCAACAATTCTTACCAGACCCAGGCTTAAGTCTCAAGGTTTTTGTTTTGAGTGAACTAGCAATAGAGTTACAGTTTCATAGCAAGGCTAAGCAATACCCAAGCTTGGAAGCTGAAGGTCAGAGCCATGCTCAGGCAGGAAAGGAGGAGGAGATGAGCCCCATGCCATCTCCAGCACTAGGACTGGGATGCAGACACTTCACCGCCACTCACCGCATCCCACTTCCAGCCAGATGCAGAAACCCCAGGAGCCATCAAGCTGCTCAAAGATGAGGTGGGAGAAACGCAACCTCCACTCACGGGACACAAAACCTCAGCCCTTGAACACTGCAGAACACTTTGGCCAACACAAATGTCTCTGGACCACAAGTGTCACTCCACGGGGAACTCCAGCCTGAGCTGCAACAGTCCCCTCTCCCCCCTCAGCAACGCCAGCCACCAACTCCTGTTCCAGAGGAGGAGGAGAGGCAAAGCCAGCAGCTGTTTTGTTAAGGAGCCCCACGCTGCAAATGCAATTTGCTAACAGCCATTACAACGTGCCTGCAACATTTGGCCACCAGACTTGCTCCTTATTTGTTTTTAGAGGACGAGCGATTGCTCAACAGCTGTTGTGTAGGCCCGGTTAGCCAAAAAAATAATAATAATACCCTACCCTAAGCACATCTCCAGGGAGACCAAGTGGTTTTTCCACTTATTTATACACCACCAGTAGCACCAAGGGATTCTGACCAAGATTAGGCCCTTAGCACATCAGCCCCACGTGGAGGGAAAGGAGCCACCCAAGCCCATGGGAAGGCAGGCTGCTGGGCAAGGGGAGAGGAGGAGGAAGGACTGTCCTCCCCAGGCTGGGAGGTGCAGCACAGAGTGGCTGCAGAAGTCACCTGGTGTCACAATGGGTGGCCTTGGCTCAGCTGGACAGATTTGAGTGCCCAAAGGAGTGGAAAGCAACTCCCCAGCTCAAAGGGTTGTTTCCAACACAAAGGAGGATCCCGGAGGAGCAGCAGCCTGTGCCTCCCCAGCTGTGGTCACACTTCCCAGACCCATCCATTCAGCAGTGCAGGAAACCACTGGGGCCAAACCAAGGAATGAAGTAAGGAGCCCAGCAGCCCAGGAATAGCAGCATGGACACTGGACCACACGTTCATCCTGCACAAGTCCTTGGCTGAAACCAGCCCCATAGTCCAAGAGCTGGCTTGACTCATTTGAGACCTGGAAGGGACCCAGCAGCAGGGAAACACACACAAGCTGTATGAAGGGACAGGCAAAACCTCTTTGAACTTCACAAGGCCTTAAAAAGTTCCATTTCAAATACTGGGGGGGGGAAAGATCTTAATTAAAACAACTTTTCCTTATACTGGAAGCAGCTGCCATGCCCTTCCTACTAAGAAATTAGGGTGGAGAAACACAGCTGCCTATATATATGTCTCCAAAGGTCTTCATGTCCCCACCAAGCCCCAGGAGCCATTTCATCCAACAGACAAACACCTTTTGGGATAGAAAAGTATTAGAAATGGGTCTTCTGAATTTGACATTGTGGCAAGAGAGGACAGCACTCCTGGGCTCACTCTAGAGACACCGTGAGTCAAAGAACCTCCTACCAACACCAACCCCCCATAATGGCCAAAAAAAAAAAAAAAGTGTACCAAAAACTTCAAAGATTTTACAAAGAAAATAACGAGCGTTTTCTCCTAAATTAAAATCATTTTCCTCCCTTTTCCAACACAGCAGGACTTACTCTGCTAAATAAATAATAATAATGATAAATAAAAAGCTCTTTCATGTCACAAAGGCTTTGTATTTACGCAGGTATCTCGAGCAACCTTTAAAATGTTCTTTTAATTAGCAGAAGTTGCCAAAGCCTGAAGTTACACCCAAGCTTTCCCCAGGTAGGTGCCAAGTTAGCAGAGGTGACACCAGGCTGGTATTTTACAGGATGTCCTAGAGGAGGTGAGTCTCCAGAAGCCTACACAGGTTCCCAGCAGGACCCAAATCTGACTTCCAGGGATGAGAAAGACAGGGGTGAGGAGAAAGCAAGCCCATATTGTAGCAATCTTCTCTACCCAGCCATTAATTGTATCCTGCTGGCAGCAGCCCTCTCCAAGTCTGGTCCTAAAGCATGTCAAACACGCTTCCCTCCTCCCAACGCTTGTTAAAGAGGCTTTAACCTCTTCACTCCTGAGCCCCCGAGAAGTCTGGTGAGTTGGAAAGAAGCTGGAGAAGAGGTCTAGGGGAGTGGCACTCAGAGGTCACCAGCCAGCGTGAACCTCAAGTGCCTGACTTCCTTCTTTTGCAAAAAAACAACCCCAAAAAACCCCCCAACCTGGGGAGGGGAAGGGGGCAGATGCCTTTGGCGGGATGAGCACTGGTGGGAACCCACTCCTGCTTCTCAGCTTTGGGAGGATATGGTCCCGGCTGGGGGTCGTCTAAGATGAAAGAGCGTTTGACATTTTCAGACCAAAGGGTCCTATTTTTATTTTATTTTTGAGGGCCACATGCAGTCAAATGCCTTTAATGGTGCTAGAAACAGATGGGCCACCGTTTTCTTTGCTCATACGGGGCGCCGGACATAAAAATACCAATGAAAAATGAGAAGGTAAAAGCTTTCCCTTTTTCATTTACTGTTTCTGCTCTTTTCTGACTCCTGGGGACTGGCACTCAACAAGGAAAGTGGTTGGAGTGGTCAGCTAATGCCTGAGCCCAAGGTGTCCCCAAGAAAGGGATGACACCACAGAGGAGTCAGGACTTTGGAAACCAAGATGACAAGCTGGGTTCAATTCCCAGTTAAAGACTTTGGCAACACTCAGACCCCTTGGACCAGCCCATCCCAGGCCTGTGCTGCTCCAGCCTCCCTGCACCCACTCTTCCTGTGTCACCAGTGGAAAGAGATCAGCAGGGCAGAGAGGTGGGGAGGTCCCGATCCCAGCACGTTCCTCCCCATCTCATGCTTTTCACCCCGTGGAACACAAACACCCATTGCAACAACAGCCTTTTAACCACAACTACCTCCAGCTACCTCTGTTAGAAGGCCTCCCCTGATGTTCTCTGTTGTGTTGGTTGGTTATAGCATGAAAGAGAAAATATTCATTTTCTAAAGAAGCTCCTGGACCTTTGTGCCCTTCCCTGCCATGGAGAATCCACCAGCTCTGGGGATGAGAGGCTTGGTGCTCTCTCAAAATGCTGCCTGGTCTTGGCGAATAGAGATGTTAGAGGCAACACTGAACATCTCACAAGACTCCCCCCCAGTCCTTCAGCCAACGCCACCGTAGCTTCCCACTCTTCTCTACATGTCTTCTCCTCCATCAACAGCACTAACATCAATTTTCCAGGCCAGAACCTGCTCTTCTGGCCACGTTTCAACCGGATCCAACCACCACAAAAAGCCCGTTCAAGCAGCAGCTCCCTGCCAGGTTCAGCGATGGCAAAACCTGAGTGGGCGACTGGCACAACACCCAAAAAACCACCACCAAACAACAACCCAGGGGGTCACGGTACCATCGTACCACTATCCCCTGAGTGTCCACAGCCAAGTGAGCTGAACCACACCATGGTTTGGAGACGTGGACCAATGACCACCAGAGAGTAGGGAAATAAACCTGCCAACTACCACGGTCTGGAAGAGCTCGGCGGTTTCAGTTGCCTCAACTGACTCCTTGCCAAAGACACCCTTCCCTCAGCTGCATTTCACACCGAGCTCCAGCTCTGGAAGCCAAACTGGAACCGCCTCAGCTTGCCTGGTTTGGGGTTGACTGCTCAAGCTTTCCCAAGCTCACAGCTCTGCTGAACAGCTTCCCTCAGTTCCCGTAAACGTCTTGGCCAGCCTGGGCTGAATTAAGGGTTTAGAGAAAAACCTGAGTGTGGGTGCTGAGGCTCGGAGTTGGCCACGGCTCTGCTTTGAGAGAGTCCTGGTGGCCTGAAAAGCTGGAAGGCTACAAAGAAAAACAAAAAAATATACAACAAAACCCCAGGACCTGATGGAGCCAAGCGAGATGAATCACACAGCTTTGGTTAAGTTGGGGATGACGGGTCAGAGGCAGAAAAAAAAAGTGAAAATTATATAGTTTAGTACGAGGTCACATTTTCAGCCAAAACCTATCACGTGCTAGCAGACGGACACCAAAACCAATACAACAAATGCCTTTTGGTGACACACTTGGGGGAAATAAGGATTGCTCAGAAATCAGTGTCTGGATTTTGAGTTAATCCATCTGCCTACTGGCAGTGTCACCTGGGAAGCCAGACACCTCCCTCAAGCCTTACTGATCAGAGCTTGTCCTGCAGGAAACCCACCTTCCTTTGGATGAGGAGAGGCCCAGAGAGAACAAACCCTATCCCACAGCAATGCACAAGTGAGGAAGAGCATGGAGATGTTGGGAGGCGTTGGACTGTCCCAGCAGCACTTGAATCACAGACTGGTTTGGGTGGGAAGGGACCTTTCAAGCTCATCCAGTCCAACTCCCCTGCAGGGAGCAGGGACATCCGCACCCAGAGCAGGGTGCTGAGAGCCCCAGCCAACCTCACCTGGGATGGCTCCAGGGATGTACTACAAGGAGCAAGAAGGACTGACAGCCCCTCCACCCCGCAGCTGGACAAGGACAGACCACAGAGCAGAACCAAATTCATCCTTGACCTAAATTTTTGCTGACTTGCTGCCTGCCCCACAGCCAGGAACCATCCCACCCGTGGCTACCTGGAATGCTCCCGACAGCCCCAGCCACAGCTCCTGCCTTTCCCTTTCCCTCCACAGGCAGACCCTGGTTTTTTTCCCCACAGCGGGAGTCTGAGGCCCATTAGACAAGGCCTGATTGCTCCTCCTCACCTCCCCCGTGACACAATCGAGTGTGCATACAAGGCAGAACAAAACAGTGACAATTGGTGACAAATGGACTGCACAGCATCCCGTGGCCCCGTCGCCAGGGAGACCCTGGCCAAGCATGGGCGGCCGCGAGTCGGGGGACGGCGGAGGGGACACAGGTGCTGGGAAAGCAGGATGGACCCATCTGCTAATTGCAGGCTCTGGAGCTGATGAGGGCAGAGCAGCCGTGGGCTCCCTCAGCCCCGGTGTGGCCAGGCCAGCTCTGCCTCCCCCCCTTGCCCGGCTCATCCCCCTTTAATAAGGGTAATTTTCCAGAAGTATTTTCTCAGGTCAGAGCAGGGGTTAGACAATAAACAGAGCAGGGGGGGAAAGGCTTTAACCGTTGCTAGCACTGGTGCAGCGAGGCTCACCGGGCACATTCCCATGCCCAAAACCCACAGCTCGGTGCCGGGCACCGGAGCACCAGCCCCGCTTCGCCGGGGGAGATGCTGAGGCCAAGGGCGGGAGAGTGATGGTTGCTCTCCAGCTCTTTGCTGGCAGAGCCAAAAATCTCTTCCGGGAACATCTTGGAGTGACTCAATGCCTTTTACTTTCAAGGGGAGTGATGTAAATGCCCCGCGGGCAGCGCGCATGCTCTTCACCCTCACCCCTGGCTGCCCACATTCTCCAGCCCTCCCGGTGCCAACAAAACTGGACGTGCAGTTTCTGCAACTCAGCCTCCCCCCTCCTCCGGGGCAGCAGTAAATGCTCCTTTCAGCTGTTTCCCAACAAATAACTGCAGTGGGCACTCAAAATAGCCAGGCAGCATTGATGCCCACCCTGGGAAAATGACTTTGCTGCTTCCCCAACACCTCCCACAGAACCGTGTGGCTGCAGCTTCCTTCTCTCTGGACCCTTTGGCTGCAGGTGCTCACAGGTGAGGTGCCAGCAACGAAGCTGAGCACCCGTGCAGGGCTATGTGCATTTCAAGGTGCCAGCAGTGAAGCCAAGCACTCTTGCATGAACTCCGTGCTTTGAGATGCCAGCAGTGAAGCTGAGCACCCTCACACAGGCTCTGTGTGCTTTGAGATGCCAGCAGTGAAGCTGAGCACCCTCACACATGCTCCGTGTGCTTTGAGATGCCATCTCCGTGTGTTTCACTGACTCTTGCCCCCCCATCCCTGGTCCAGCCGTGGCGTGCAGGTGGGCAAGAAAGAGTTAAGGCTGCAGCTGCCAGCCCCGGGTGCGAGTTCTGCTCAGGCTGTTCCCACTGCCCATGAAGTCAGCTGTCATTAGGGAACAAAGGCACCCCGAGCAGCTCGAGTTGTGTCACACTCGGAGGCGCGGAGCCTGCTCCCTGATTAGGATTTCTAAATCAGTCCCATCGAGGCCCGGAGAATAAAGCCGCAGAACAATAAGCGGGGGCACATTCACACAAGCAGCAGCCCCCTCCCACCCCCCCCCCCCCCCCCCCCCCCCCCCCCCCCCCCCCCCCCCCCGCCCCCCCCCCGCGCCACTCCCCCCCCACCCCCCCC
>JANHGL010010218.1:20649-48793 GCA_024611195.1 Ceyx melanurus
AGCAGCCGTGACCGATGTGACCTCCTCCTCCCCCGCTTCCCCCCCCGCCCCAGCCCCGGAACACTTCACCTCTACCCCCCAGTGGGGACCACAGCATCCCCGTGGGCACATCTCCTGCTCCAGCCCTGCTCACCCTCCACTTGGGGCACCTTTTAAATCACCATGGGGGGGGGATATCTCCTCAGTGGGGACCTTGTACCCCAGGAGCTATCACCCCTGTGCTCCAATTGAGGCAAGGCAGCAAGGAGGAGTTAAGCCCAGGTAGTGCTGCTTTCTGGCATCCCTCCTTCAATGGCCAGAGCATCCCCACTGACCTCCCCTCAGCTGCTGACCATGGCAGTGGTGGCCACCAAGGTCATCTGCCTGCATATCCATCCCCTCTGGCTGTTCCCAGGTACAGCCAGGCTCAGCAGGTTGGCTCCTGCAAATAAATTGATTTTCTTTCAAAATAAAAGTGCTTTCCACACATAGAGCAAACTTCACTTCCAGCACAAGTAACCACCTGCAAGGACAGGTCTCCTCTTTCATCCACGCTGACCCAATACCCTCATCCCTGCACTTGCCCCACAGAGAGGGGTTTTTTTTCTTCCTATTAAGCAAGACTTTGTGCACATGGAAACAGACTAGAGGCTGCAGACCCAGATGCTGAACTCATAACTAAGACAGGCTTCTTCCATGAGCACACAAGTTCTCACGCCATGGGCGGGCAGGAGATATTGGTTTGGCCAGGGGGGTCTATAAAAACTGTTTTCTTGGAAAAAAAAGAGGAATTCCAGCACAAAAATGACGCAGCACAAGTCAAAAAAAAAAAAAAACAAACAAAAACCTGAAGGGAAACCAAGACAGTTGGGAATTATGGGCATTAAAAAAAATGCAGAGGCAGGAATTAAATGGCAGCAAGTGCTGTTCTTGGCTCTGCATTGGACTTTGCTCATGCCATTGCCTTTGTCCATTGAGCCTCAGCTCTTCCCAGGCAGGAGGAGGAGATGACCCAAGTGGTTACTTCCCCCAAAACCTTCACATCAGGGTTGCCACAAGTAATGACAAACAGAGTGGGGACTGTCCTCCCACTGCACATGGCTCAGTCAGAGTCAGTACCAACCAAGGCACTTCATGGGAGTCTCCACCGAGGTGATGCTGGAGGCCAGGACATGTTCCTGGTCCTGTGGAGTCTCCAGGTGGAGAAGAACCAGCCCAAAGCCCACGCCTGCCTGGGAGCTGTGCCATCAACCCCGGCTCCAGCCAGCAACCCTTCCCCAGGGAGGTCCTGTCTTCTTCACGCAAAGATCCTTCCACTGCCCAGACCCAAAGCGACGGCTCCTTTATCCCTCCTGCCACCCTGCTTGGATCTGGGAATGCACAGGGGGATGGGAGATGGGGAAGAGGGTCGAGAATTGACTCTGCTTGCCCTAGCCAGAGGTTGGCTCCTCCAGGCACAGCGAAAGGGTGGCAGGAGGCCGGCAGGTGCAATGAATAAATATCCCAGCAGAAAGCAATCCGGGGTGGGGGGAGGAAAGGAAGGAATATAGATATCGGGGCATCCCACCCGCCGCCTCCAGCCCCGGCAGGACACGCAGGCAGACACACACACACACACACTAATCCGATGGATTTGGCCGTCATATGACATGGCCGGGTCCGTCCGAGGGAGGGGATTTGAGGCACGCCTCTCCTTTCACGCCAGGAAAGGATTTTCATCTCTCAAGAGCACAATGAGGGGGGAAGGAAGGAGGAAAAAAAAAAAAAAATAGAGAGAGAAAAAAAAAAAAAGCCAATCAAGCCGGGATCAGCTGTGGGCTGGGCTGCTGCAGGTCTGCTTGTCCCAGAGGGGGGTGCGGGGAGACATATTGGGCCGTGTGGGAAACCCACAGTCTCAGCTTCTCACACATTGTTCTCCAGCCCGGCTCCCCCCCCCAGCCCCCAGCCAAAGCCGTTAATGCCACAAAAGATACTTTGCCCATTGTGCCGGGGACAGCTGAGAGGATAGAGTTAGCCTTCCACAGCTTTCCTGCCTCCCTCTCCCGCTGGAGAGGGGAAGAGGGGACAGAGCAATCAAAATGGAGAGTTTGATGCTCACCCGTACAAAAGAATTAAATCCACTTAGGCCCCTTTCTCGCTAATCTCGGACTGTGGGGGGTTAAATATGGTTACATTTTCATTAGGTACTAATAGCAAAAGGGCAGCTAATGGTAGCACAGCCCGCCGCATTGTCATGCAGATGGCTCCCAAAAGGGCTACCCGGCATCGAGGCATCTCCGATGGCATGCTCCGAGCTGGGGGAAATTGTGTCACTCGGCATTGTCCGGGCTGAATTCCATCAATGGGGAAAAGTCATGTTTCCTCCGCCGAAAGGAAACAAGTTAAAACACTCCCGGGGAGGGGCTGGAGGTGGTGGGGAGGCACCTGGGCTCTGAAGGACCCTCCGGCAAAGCACCATCGCTGCGGCACCGAGCGATGCCCCAGGCTGAGGGGCTGCTGGTTTTAGGTGGTCGTTTGCCACGCAAACGACCCGGTGGCCAAAAGCCATTAAATCTGAAATGCCAGTGGCCTAACTGGCCAGCACTGGCCTTGCGAGGATGCCCTTGTCCCCCTGTGTTTGGGGTGCACAGGGCCACGAGAAGATGCCCAACCATCCACCGCTCACCGTGAAATCGGACAAGGCAATGGGAGCCCAAAAAGCCATTTTCACCCTTTATCTTTTTAAACGCTTTGTTTGAGGCCAGCTCAGCCTCACCGAGGCTTTTCTCTGCCCTCATTTCCACTGAGCTGGAAACTGCAGATTCCAAAGGGCCCGGAGCTGGGGGACGTGCCCTGTGGGTCTGAGTCCGTGTGACCCGGCTGCCCACGCAGCCAATGGGGCTGCCTGTGATCACTGCCGCTGTGGCAGCTCCCCCTTTCATCCTCTCCACACCAACCCCAGCAGCTTGCCCAGCAGATAGAGCCATTCTTCTCCCCTCTCCCCACTCCTGTCACAAGGTGCATCAAAGGACCAAGCTCAGATCTGCTCTTGCCAGGGTGGGATGCTCAGCTCCAGCACACACCCGTGCTGGGGAAGGTATCTCTGGAGCAAGCAGCTTTCCCAGCAAGGAGCAGGTGCTGTGATCACTGCACCAGGCATCAACCCTTTGGGAGCCCCAGAGAAGCACCAGCACCCACAAAGTCCCAGTCAGCCAAACCTTCACCTCAGTAGAAGGCCAGCTCCTACCAGCTACAATCACATACTGATGGTGTCTGAGCTGAAGGAGCATCATCCCCCAGAGACCAGCAGCTCCAAATAGATCCCACACCCCTCAGGATGGCACTGCTTTGGAAATGTCAAGAAGACACAGAAGTAAACCACTCATTTGGGTGCCTCAGCTAAATGGTCACATTAAGAAAGAGAAGCTGGGACCCCATAGAGAATCCCAGCTCATTTACTGCTGCATCACTAACACGATACAGACAGCAAAATATCTGCCAGGGTATATTTTATAGGGTGAGAGCTCTCTGGGATTTTTCTTCTGATGGCTTTAGATGAGAGTCTTACAATCCAAACAAATCAGCAAAGCTCTGTCCTTTCCCCCAGACCCACTGGCATGAAGGTAAAAATCCATCACTCGGGAGCACGCAGCAGCCCCAGCAAAAGCCAAGTTAAACAAGAACAAGGTCAGCATGGAGATGCCACAGCCAATAACTGTAAAGAGAAGGAAATTGGTAATACAGTCCAGAGTCCAAGCACCTACAGCCCCAAACCCTCACAGCCAGCACAGCATCCCAGGCAGCTCAGCACTGAGCCCTGGAAACCCAACTCCTCATCATCCTTGTTCTCCCACAGAGCAGCACTGTCACCATGAGCATGTCCCTTCACCTCCCTACCTGTACAGGCCACGTGCACACTGGGAGAAGCACCATCATCTTCTCTTAGTTGGCAGAATGTGCCTAGAGGAAGGGACTGGAGGACCCCCAGCCTCTACCAGGAGCTCAAAACCCCCCTCAGAGAAACACCCAGCAAAGGGCACATTTCAGGTAACAGAATTATTTCACCCACCCTGTACAATGCTGTCAGAAGCCACCTGCCTGCTGCCACACACTTTGCACAGCCCCTGTCCTGTCACAAGCTCCTGTTTGACACCAAGGACAGACAAATTATCCGTCTGCATGTCACTCAAGGGCAAGTTTCCTAACAAACTCCGACACCACGTCCATCTCTCCTGCCTGCCAGAGGCCAAACGTGAGCCAAATTTCCTCCGAGCCTTGCCGAGTTTTGCAAGCATCAGGTCCTCAGAGAGTCACATTTTCGTGCCTCTCTCTGTAACCTTGAGAGCCAGAGCTTGAGCTTTTATGAAAGCTGAGATGCTCGATGCTCTGGAGCCAAAGCTTTCAGGGAGGGAGCAGAAAGAGAGAGCAGAGGAACCCACGAAGATCAGCTTTGTGCAGTGAGGGACATCAGAGAATCTAAGTGTAATATCCAACAGGCTGCAGCTGAAATAGGGTCACACAGCTCCCTCCAGCAGGACCTTCTCTTCCATCTTCATCTACCTACTCACAGCTCCCTGGAATATTTCATACCTCCAACACACCAGCAATTTTTGTTGGCACTAGCCAGAAAGACTTAGTTCTTGACAGTGAGACAGAAGGATGGATGGAAAGATGGATGGAAGGATGGATGGCACATCCCAAACCCCTCTTCCCCAGGAAAGCTCTCTATGGAACAGCACATTGTGCAACAGCCACGATAACATCTCAACAGCTCACACCACTATTCTGGTTGTGGGGAGAGCTGTGCTGTTGCAATCCAGGCTGGGGGTTAGGAGCTGGAGTTCTGGAAAGCTCATGTCCATGAGGAGTGTCACGGAGAGGAGACATGTCCAACGGGCAGCCAGAGGGGCAGGAGCCTCTGCCGAGAGCAAGAGCTCCCCTGGACCTGCTCCAGAGGCTGACGCAGCTGATGAGCTGTTCTGGCCCAAAACATTTATTGTTTCCCAGCAAAGTTGTACAACAACGAGAAAAAAAATCCAATACAACAGCACTCAAAGGTTAACACGTGTTATTTTTTTTGCTGTTGTGCCCCAGGACTCTGCAGCACTAACACCAGTCAGGGAGGCTCGTTTGCTTCCTTCAACCTGAGGGACCAAAATAAGAGAAGGGGCAGAATTCCAATCTCCCCATCAACAGGAACCACTTTGGAGGGGAAGCTGCTTTGGGAAAGCCAGCCACGTCCAGAAATTACAACCCGTCTCGGCAATTACCAGAAGTAAAACATTAAAAAGCATGAGGCAAAGTTCATTTGCATGCTAAAAGCTCCCGTCAGCGGGGCCAAGAGGCTGCACCCAACAACAAAGCAGAGAACTTCCCTCGCCAGAGACACGTTAACCCTGCTGTCACGTCCCCCCTCCTGCTCTGCACCCCAAAGGATGCAGGGTGCAGTCACACCACAGCACCCCTGCACCAGACGCCTTGGATGGGGATGCAGATGGATGGCTAAACTCTCTGGACAAAGCTGGAAGGGTTAATCTGTGCCCAGCCATCCCCATCCAAGCACAGCCCCCAGGGCTTCGATGGGAAGGGGGTGCTGGGAGGTTTCCTCGAAGTGTTCCTGCAAAGCCAGCCTAGCTCTGCAATTGCTGTTGCAAAAACAGGTTTGGGTTTGATCCAGAGGCCACAGGTGGGCGAGTTACCTGAAGGCCATGAGGAGGAAACTCCTACATCCTCCTACATCCGCTCTGAAAGCACAGACCTTCAGCCAGCCGAGGAGGGAGGGGAGAGGGAGAGCCTCCCCCAGGGCAGGGTTTCATCTAAAACCCAGCTCAGAGCTCAAAACGTGAGCTGAGGGGAAGCACTGAGCTGACTGCTGGGAGAGGCAACCTGGAAACCCCAGTTAGGGCTTTCTGAACCTCTAAAGAGGAGCAGCTAGAGAGAGCAGGGCTCTCCTTGGGGACTGTCCACACAGAGCAAGAGTCAGTCCCACCATCCCCATCCATGAGCACAGTGTGGCTCCTTGATGCTGTCATCCTGCCCTGAGCTGTCCTGTCTGTGCTCCTCCTCTTCTCCATCCCTCCCCCCCCACAAATGCATCACCCCAGGGTTTAACTGGGCAGCCAACCACACTCAGCAGCACTGTAGTGACGAGGTAACTCACCAAGAAAGCCACACAGGCTTATTGAGTCCATGCCTAATTCACAGGGGGGCAAAACAGCCCTCCAGAGATCTCCTAAAACACCCTGGGAGCACCTGAGAAGTAACCAGTTCATGGGATATCCAAGCCCAAGTGAGGGGATGTGAAAATAAGAGGCACATCCAGGGTCTCTTACACACAAATCCCACCCAGCTTCTCCCCGTGGGGAAGTTTATAAGTGACAGGCTGCAGGAGAAAGGGAGCTCTGTGTAGTTGAAAAGTTAGTTGGGTATGGGACAGCATCCCCGGACACCCAACCTCCTAGTCTGAGGTACTGCAGAGCAGCAACACGAAATCACCTGACAGACCATAATGAAAAGCTATCAATTCTCAGATTTCATGGCAGAAGTGGCAAAGGATTCATCTCTGAGTGAAGTCAGGGGTGAAGTCCCCGTGATCCCTGGAGGGGTTTCCAAGCCCCCCATGAAGCTGTGGTGCTGAGGGACAGGGGTCGGTGCCCTGGCAGTGCTGGATTGCACTCAATGATCTGCAAGATCTCTCCCAGCTAAAACAACTCCCCAGTTCTGTGATCTATAGCACCATACATACAAACACACACACATATACATCTATTTTTATGAAGCAAAAGCATTTCTGGGCTCGGTGCAAGAGAGCAGCTTTCCCAGAAGAAGGCTCATTAGAGGTCCTCCCCAACCCAGCACCTTTCCCCTCCATAATAATAATAAAAAATCATAATAAAAAAAAAAAAAGAAAAAGCAGGGCATGTTCTTTTGAAGGTTGTTTTCTTTCATCCCTCCTCCACCCCCCGTGGATCTCCTCTTCAGCACTCGGGGCTGGCGGGTTACCTCCGGCTGAGAGAGCAGGCTGAGTGCCAGGAGTGCCCGCTCCCGCCAGGGCCCCCGCACGCAGCCCCCGGCCAGCCCGAGCCCAGCCCCGGGCCAGCACCTCGGGGACAGCTGCAGCCCCTGCCAGGAGAGGGGGCCTGAGAAACCCAAGCCCAACCCAATTAGAGCTCCAGGCGAACGCACGGCAACGGGGAGCGGCGGCGAGGGGATGGACGGAGTTCCCTGGGGAAGGGGTTGGGAGGGATGGGGGTTTCTGTCCAGGGAATAAAAAGGAGGGTTGGGGGAATTGAGGTAGCTTTTTATTTTTTCCTCTCTTGCTGTTTGTGGGGTTTTGGGTTGGTTTTTTGTCGGGGGTTTTTGATCGTCACCTACGTGGTGCTTCACCACAACCTAAAGTCTCCCTGACCCACGTGGATGAGAAATGAGCTGGGCTGGCTTCACAAGGCTCTTGCTGAAATCTCTGTCAGAGACACAGAGCCTCTGCCTGCTTGAGTTTTTACCCAGCCAGGCTTACCTGGTGGCCTGTAACACCACAGAGCCACACCCTGGAGCTGGGCACCAACATGGTGGTGGAGGTGCATTCATCAAAGAGGTGATGGGGTCTGCAGACCCTCTTCCACCTCACATCCCCAGTTAGCCCTGGAGCAGTTGTGCCTCGACCCAGTTCAGCCCCAGCCCTGATGCAGCTGTTTCCCAGCTCCAGGTGACCACATCCAGCTCCAGGAACCAGAGGAGCTTTGAGGGTGATGTGAGAAATACCCTCATTGAGGGCTCACCAGTTAAAAGTCCCAGCACCAGCCCAGAGAGGGCATCCTTCATTTATATCACAGCAAGATTCAGCCAGATTGAAGATCTCAGAAGGAGGCTCTGAAAAGTGCACAGGGGACCAGCTCTGTTCTGCTCAGCCCTCCTTACCTTCTCTGCACCAGAGCAGGAGCAGGCAAAGCTCCTGCTCCAAACTCCATCGTGTCCTCCACATGTTTTACTGCTTTGAATGATGGCACAAGGCGGAAAGTAGCTGGGAGCCAGGACAAGAGAGAACGACAATCCCTGCCCCCAGAGCACCTATAAACCCCAGAGACAAGATGTAACACGAGGAGGAAACAGGCTGGAGGGGACACCATAAAAAAGAGGATGGTTTAGAACATCTTTGCTGTGGGCATAAATCACCTCCCATCTCCCCACTGATCTGGGGAGTGCAGAGCAAGTCCCCTCCCAAACCAAACCCACCTCCCCACTGCTTGTAGCAGAGCAGTGCAGCAAAACCTGTCCCTGGTGGAAGTGAGATGGGGGGGGGGAAAAAAAAGAGTTTCTGAGCCCTGGGTACTGGATGGGGCTGGAGGCAAAGGGACTTGACTGGGCTTGCCCAGAGAGCACAGTGGCAGAGTCAGGGTTGGACTCCTGGTCCCTCAAAGCTTTGATGAAAAGACCCTTCCTCTCCTCTGCCCACTACCTGCCAAGGAGGGTAAAATCCTCCTCACACCAGCAAGGCTTAAAGAAATCCAACTGCTCCCCATGGAGCTCGTTCACCACCTCTCTCCTTCCTCTCTCTCCATCCCACCTTCTACTCTCCACTCACAACCCTGTGATGGGAAAAAAGGGGATTATTTTTCTTCTTCCCTCCCAGAAGGAGAGGAAGGCTTGGGGGGGGGGGGGCGGAAAGTGGCATCTTATTTCAAATAAACAAACAAAATTTATTGCCGGACACATCCCTAAACCCTCAGCCCAGGCTGGCAAACTGCAGCTGCGATGTAATAAGCACATAAATAAAGTTTACAGCTAAACTGGCCTGACCCAGTATTGCCCCGAGGTGCAGAAGCAGTATCTTGTCATTAGTATGCAGAACACATCGCCTTAATGTCTGCTCATTTGTTCTCAGCCCACTCGGCTCTATAAATCTCCACAAAAGGGCAAGGCAGGGCTGGGGGGGGGGGGGAGCTGGGGTGGTGAGCAGCAGGGCCAGGGGGATGGGAATCACCCACTGTCCCCCTTCCAGCAGGATGGGCTGTGGCAGCACCACGGCCTCAGAGAGAGTTTGTTTCTTGTCTTCCAGGCAGGGACCACCAGAGTCCCTCTGGGGAAGGGGATGGGCAGCTGGGAAGCACCCAGAAGTGGTACTGGGACAGAACTGGTGTTGCTGCATCTGCACAGGTCTGAGCACTACCTGCGTGGCTGGAAACCTCTCCAGCTGAGCAGGCTTGGGGCTGATGGACACAGCTTGTAAAAGACCATTAAAAAAAATCAATAGTATTTCCTTTTTTTTTTTTTCATTGCCTTAAATCATTGCCCACTGTTTTCAGAGCCTCCCACCTGCAATCAGCATCTGCCAACACAGAGAATTGTTTTGGTTGGAAGAGACTTTTCAGATTACCAAGTTCAACCCAGCACTGCCAGGGCACCACTAACCCCTATTCCTCAGCACCACAGCTCTCCAGCTTGGAAACCAGGGCTCATGGGGACTCCACCCCTGCCCTGGGCAGCCTGGTGTCCTGGAGGGGAAGAAATTGTTCCTCAGCTCCAACCTGAACCTCCCCTGAGGCAACTTGAGGCCGGTTCCTCTTGTCCTATCCCTTGATCCTTGGGAGAGGAGAACAAGGTTTTCTATTTACTGTCCCACATAATCCCACAAGAAAGTGGCTGCGTCACTTCTGTGCTTTGCACTGCACAAACTTTCTTCTGTACAGGGAAATATTAACTACCCTTCTCTGTCATCAATCTTGTTGGGATCTCCCCCACACGTCTGAAGAAAGCAAAACAGGATTTATTGTCTGACAATAAAAAAAAAACAACCCTCCAAAGCAAACAACAAAGCAGGAATGAGGCAAAGCAGCCACACAGCAGCTCAAACATCTGGGGAACAGGAGGCATCTTGGGTGGGTGGTGCCAAGGGGGAAAGTGATGTCTTTAGAGGAAACTGATAGCTCAAGGATCAGAATTGAATATCCACACAACCCAGCACCCACAGCAGCTCTCAGCTCTTTTCAATACTAAAAAAAAAAACCCACCTTTTAATGCTCAAGCATTACCACAGTGTTTTAGTATGACACCCCAAAAAATCCAGAATATCTGGGAGCCCAGTGGGCAGCACCCAAAGTAAATTCTGGGGACTGTGGCAGAGCAGGTAAAAAAAAAGCCAGATGTAGAACCAGTTCCTATGGACAGGACTCTCCATTCAGAGGGGCCAGGACACAGCTCTGGCAAGTGGCCTCTCCCAGGGCCAACATCCCACCAGGGAGAAGAACCAAGACAGGAGCTTTTCACTCTTGGCTTATGAGAACAGGAGTGACTTGGAGGAAAAAGGAGTCCCAGCTGTGGGAGGAGGAGAGGCAGGATGGATGGGCAGCAGGCAGCTCCTGGCTTGCTTGTCTCCCAGCTGGTTTCCAGGCTTGTTCAGAAGGGAGAACAGGAGAACCTGCAGGGCCTGAGGGCATCAGCCCTGCCAGCCACAGACAACAGGAAACCTCCCAGTGGCTTCCAGGAGACCCCGCTGGGGAGGCTTTGTGCTCTCCCCTGCCAGTGAGCAGGAAACGAAGGTGTGGGATCCAGTCTACACATGGGAATGATCCCACACAGCCCTAATTGAAAAACACACCCCAAGCTGAAAACCAATTATCTACTTAAAAGAAAGCAAAGGGACTTCCCTTCCCAGCTGGCCCTTCAGCCTGGGATTGGCATCAGGGATTGTGAAATAAAAAAGCAGCTTCAGAGACACCAGAGCAGAGGCTGGGCTGGCTCAAACACCAACCTGTCCCACCTTCACGGGCACATCTCCTTGCCAGGTCTGTGCAATCAGGAGATTATCTCATACCAGACTTCCTGGTCAGAAATGTGAGGCCAGCAAGCAGCTGAACTCCTGATTGCCTCTGAGCACAAAGCCTGCTCATCTCCAGTGCCTCCCAGGGCGAGCTAAACCCACTTGGACATGCCCCCTGAGATTACCCATCACCAGCAGCTCCTTAGCACACCATTCAAAAGGCAAGATCTGAGTTCAGATCGTGCACTTGGGTCTCACCACAAGCTCTGAGCCCTGGGCTTTGCAGGGAACAGGCAGAGAAGCTGTTGCAGGTACAGTGTGCCCTTCAGCCACCAGTCCTCAACCCCCCACAGCAGCCCACCCATGCCAAGTCCCTAAGGCTCCTCCCCGGTGCTCTCAAGGTCTTCTGCTACTCAGAGGTCTCCAGCAAAGGCATCAGGTTAGTTCAGGAGATGTCACATCTCTGTCCAGTTTTTGTCAGCCCGAGCAACCTCAGAGGAGTTATTACAGGCGTGGAAAAATGCAACACCAAACGTGTTCCCTGGTGCTGTTCTGCATGTGGTACCTCCTTCCAGTTTGCAACCTTGCCAGTTTGCACCAAACACACCCAAACTACATTCCCTTTTAGATTCTAAATACTTTTCCTTACTTTGCAGACACTAAATTCCCACATTTTGGAATTCTGTCAGCATTTTAACACAGCTGAGATGTGCTGCTTCAGCAGCATGCAAGCAACTCAGCTCTGCGACAGCCTGTGAAGCAAGAAGGTGGACAGACATGCCCTGGAACAGGAGATTTAAGGGCAGGAAAAGATTGGAACTGCGACTGGAAGCTATAGATGGATGTGCAAGTTTAAGCCCAGGTGTTGTAACGTGCTCCTGGCTACCCTGCCAGCACAGGGTGCCTCTAGATTTCCTTTTCAAGAAGCTGAATCAGCAAACCCCATCAGTTCCCACAGCCTTCCCTGCAGGTTAGCAACAGAGCTGGAGTCCAGCACCACGGTTACACAGTCGGATCAGGGTGGAGGGGTGAAGCCTGAGAACATTTCTGATGTCAGAAGCAATCAGGTGATGCGAGAAGGTTCCACGGAGACACACATCAAAAAAAAAAACCCAAAAACCAACAATCCACAAAAGCCTGTGATGAAACCACTGTATCTCATTACAGGGGAGGACTGGACTCGCAGCCCAGTGGTGTGAAACAGCTTCTTGCACACGAGCAGGACTACTAAACACAGTGAACCTGCACTGGTGGTGAGGCAGGTGACCTCTCTCACCTCAGGTGGGAAACCAGCACATCCTGCCTCTGATGCATCTCTCAGATATGCCACCTCGTTAGGTGCTAAGTGACGTGCAATAAACCCGGGGTTTAGCTCGGTTAATTAGCAGTGTTGCGCTCATGAGTAACACCAGAGTGTTTAAGGTGGGGCAGATTTTCCATTACAGAGCCCATGCTGCAGGAATTCCATGAGAAGCCTTTTCTGCTGGAAGCAGCAGTGACAGACTCCAGCCACGCTCCAGCCTGAGCTTTCCAACCCCAAACCAACCTCCCAAAACACAACAGGCTTCAGCAGAGGGGGGTTCTCGGTGGGGAAACACCCCGAGCTGCCTCGAGACACACACACAGAGCACCAGTGCTGCTGGGGTTGACCTTGGACTGGTTTCATGCCTCTCTAAGCCTTCCCCTTCTACAACGCTGTGGCACTTGCATCAACAGTGTTGGCAATCATCGGGAGGACTGGAGGATACTATGCCTAAAAAAATAAGGAAGGAAATCGTGCAACCCAGCCAGAAGCCTTCAGAAAAAAAAAGTTTGAGGAGCTGTGTACTCAGGCTCCCAGCTGGAAACTGCTCTCAAATCATCGTTCAGTTTAATGCAAAACCAGAGCTTTTGGTAAAGGGAAAACCAGAGCCCCAACAGGAGGAAGCCCTCCAGGAGAAAGGATGAAGAGCCTTATGACAACAACTCCCCAATAAATACAGCAGCAAACTCAAAACATAACCTCTGCAATCCAGACCTCACACAGCTCGCTCTACATGTTGGATTTTCGATGGAGCAGAACCCACTAAAACAAACCTGTTTCCCATCTGAAGAGGCTGCTCTTCCAAAATACCCTTTTGCAGAGGCAGGTGGGTTCAGTGGAACCTGCATCAAGGCTCAGTATAAGGAGGTTTTTTTTGTCTCAATAAGCAAGAGGAAAAAAAAAAAACCAAACAAACATATTCTCCAAAAATTTCAGGTGAGGAACATTGAGGAAGCTCCAGGATCCCCTGATCCAACACAAGGTCAAGGGGAAAGAGAGACCAGCAAAGCAGCCCTGGTCTGAGAAGGGGAGCAGCAATCCAGGGGTGAACCACTGACCCAGAGGGGCAGAAAGTTCAGCTGCTCCCACCACAATCCAACCACACATCAAAAGCCTCACTTTTTAGTCCAGTATGGAAACCATTGGGAGCTCCACACCACAGTCAGCAGCTCTTTGTGGAGCTGCAGTGCTTTACTCATCACCTTTGAGTCCATCACCTCCAGGACAACTCAGAGTGGCCACAGCCACGCAGATTTACTCAAATCATTTTGGCTGGAAGAGACTTTCAAGCTCATCCAGTCCAACCTTATTCCCAGCCCTATCAAAAACCACTAAACCATGTCCCTAAGCACATCTACTTACACCCTTGCTCTCCTCCAAAGAGGGACCCAGGCGTTGCCACCCAGGCACCCAACCCCAATCTCCTCCTTGCTGCCCCTGCTGTCCAGCTGGCAGCTTTTGGACCAAAAAAAGACAGAAAAAGGATGATGGAAAAAAAGAAAAAAAAAAAAGAAAAAAGAAAAATAAATCCCTGCAGATTCTCATCTTCCTTCTCTAGTCTCCTCAAGCCATTGTTTTGCAGCACAAGTATTTCAGCTCTCGCTGTACCAGGGAACAGGATTAGACAGGTCACTGTGGAATCAGATTACAGACTTTTACCTTTTTAACTTTTCTTCTCAGCACGTAGGCTGGCGAACTGACACCCGGCGAGGGAGCAGGCAAGGGACAGCCATGGGTGGAGATGGCAGCAAAACGTCAGCAGCAGAGAGATTTGCCAAGTCATTGGAAGTTCTCACGATTCTGGGACCTAAAAAAACACACCAAGAGAACCAAATGGGTTAAAATTCAAGGCTGCGGGAGGTAAGAAATTTTTTTTTTATGCCCAGGTTGGGTAAAGTCAAAATATATCAAAAGGCATCCCGATAGAGTTTTGTCCAAAAGGGGTTAATTTTCCCTGCAATTCAGAAGTGTGTTTTCCTCTTCCAACTCCAGGCCCACGGCTGCTTGCAGAGCTCCAGCAGAGCCAGAAACCCCTGGGTACCCCACAGCATCCAGCCCACTTGTGAGGATGCAGAGTCCTGGTATTTGGGAAGGTCTGGGACCTCACAGGGAATGATCATGGCCAGGGACTCCAAATCATTAGAGGAGTCCTGCAGTTTCAGTGGAACCAATTCCCTTTTAACATGCTGTCCCTTCAGCCAGGGTGTCCATCTGCCCTGGCTCAGCCTCTCTGCTCCTCTCTCCAGGTGCCAGCATCCTGCAAGGGCTGCACTGAGCCCAGCAGCTCTCAGTGAACACCACACACAGGAGGATAGTCCCAGGCTTGACTGGGAGACATCAAGAAATGGAGGAGAGGAAGAGCCCAGTCCCAAAAGATAATCATTCTGGTAAAAAGCATCTGTTGAACTTGTTAGGTCTGCTGGTAAATTAGAGCAATTAATGCTCATTATGATCTCTGACAGCAAAGGACAGCTTGTGTTCACTTTCTCTGCTGCAAACTGCCAGTGATGCTGCCTGTCCTGCACCACCTGCACGGGAGGGTCACACAAAGCACTTCATCTACACTTGAAGCTTCTGAAGAATCATTATTGGAAACACCTAAACTGTACCTTTTCCCTGTCCTCAGCACTACCCCTGATTTTATATATATATATATTCACTGTTAATAAGAACAGTATTGAGATTTGAGTGTAAAAACCCATTTCCCCCATGCCTTACTCAGTGAATCTTTCTCTAATAATCCCTCAAATGACAGGGGGGAAAATAATTCATTATCAAATAAATTAACCAGATTGGCTTTTTCTTTTCTTTCCTCAATGACCTTTCCATTTATTACCCTGGTGACCCCCAACCTTGCTATTCCTAAACCACAGCAATCCTCAGGTGATGCCTGAAGTCACTGACACTCTTAGATGACACACAGGTCACAAAGCTGGACCTAAAAGGTAATTCTCATTTCATCCTGCATCTGGAGCAAGCAGAACTTGTCCATGAGCCCTGCAGAGCAGGCAGGGGTGTTGGGAAACCCAAGTCTGCAGCCAGTCATGGAGTCCAAGGCAGGCAAGGGTGTGGTGTGAAACAACAGCCATGAAACACTCAACACTTGCAAGTTCAAATCACAAGAGCAATTCTAGAAGATGACCAAGAACTACCTCTAGCAAATCCCAAGCAGCCAAGATGCAAAATTAAACAACCCTGTGTCTCCACTGCAGCGTGTTGCTCATGAGTAACACCAGAGCACCCAGGCTGGGTCTCGCTCCCAGCACAACATCCACCTTGCAGGGGCTACAAACTGGAGAAGAAATGCTGCTCACACACATCTCAGGCTGCAGAGAGCAAAATCAGGGCAGATTTCCCTCACATAACATCCATTCAGGGTCTGATCCCCAGGGGCATGTTGTATGATTTAATTTGTCTCAAGACTTCCAAAGTTATCTCCATTTGGCCACTTCAGTCAGTCTTGCCCAGAGGGATAACGATGACAAACTGATGAGAGTTGCACACCAATAAATAAATAAATGGAGCCTTCAAACTCATTCCCCCACTGAGGGAGCCATAAGCTAAAGCCCCCATTCCTTCACCAGCATTCTCACAGTATGTCCAGTGCACATATACTGAGTTAGGGGTGGTTTCAACCCATTCAAACAGGAGAAGCCTGAAGGATTCATTTCCAGAGCTGTGCATTCATTTCACATCAGGGGGTTATTTTATGAGTCCTTCCTCCACAAGTTAACCACAGGCTTCCTCCTTCCCACCCCTCCAGTGACACCCGTGAACAGACAAAAACAAGAGAAACCAGCAGTTTCCACCAAAAACCCAAAGGGTGGACTGATGTCACCCCAGATGAGCCTCCAGCAAACCAATGCCTGGAGACTTCTGCTGCAAGTCCTGCTGTGTCCCACCCTCCAGGGCAGAGCCAGACCCTCCCTCAGCCTTTGCCTGCATCCAGGGCTCTGCACAGCTCCAGCACCACTTCAGCCATCCTCGTGCATCCCATAACAGCCCAGAATATCTTTAATAAACCTCCTGAGATAAAGTCTAATGCAATCCCTTTCACAGGCTTCTGCTGGGTAATTACAAGCCTATCGCTTCAGAGTTAATTACATACAGCTAAAGATGTTATTAAGTGTAGATGGAAAAAAAGACATTGTACTGGAAACAAGTTCCTTCTGCCCTTAGCTGGCTGAGAGAGAGAGATTTCCAGAGGAAAGGTGGGAAGTCTCCATTTAACCAGCGAGTGTCCTATTGGGCAACACTTTACAAGAGGGAGCTGGGATCAAACTCACTTCCCAGCAAAGCATCACCTCAGCCAGGACACCTCTGAGCACAGCCCTGTCACATCACAGCAGCCTTTTCTCTAGAGCTTCACAAATCAGACCCTGGGGTGTCCCAAAGTCACCCAGAGGCAGTCAGTGGGAAAAGCTGTTTTTCTCATAGTGCTAACAGTGCACAGGGAGCAGCAATGAGTCTTGGCTCCTATTAACCTCTGCTTATCAACTGAAACTAAAGTTAAGACAAAACAGACACCATCTGAGGATCCTACCCATAGCCCACCCCTGTGGCTGTGCCAGGGGGCAGGGGGTGGGCACCCCCTGAAGCTTTCCACACAACATCTTCAGCATGTGCACCACAAGCATCACTCCCCTCTCACACCCCCATGGCTGCTCTGTTATTTTAAAGGGCATTAATTTGGGAGAAGAAAAGGCAGAGCAGAAGAAACTCTCACTGGAAGATGAGCAGATGCCAAACAGATGCACAGCATCCTGGGCAGGATGATGTATGGGACAGGCCAGGGCAAACCCCAGCAAATGCATTTCCGAGCTCAGCGCCCGAGGGCTAGAACAGGTAACAACAGAAGGGGGAGGGGGGAATTAAAAAAAATCATGCTTATAAAAAGCAACTGTCAGAGAAAACACTGAAAACAAGGAGGTGAGAAAAGTGACAACGCAGCTGAACAATGGAGGTGGTGAAAGTAGCTGGAGATGCTGTCAGGAGGCTGGGAAGGGCTGTGTGGTAACCAGCCCTGTTCCTGGAGAACAGCAGCCCTGGCTAACGGTCCTTCACACAGTTGCTGCAGCCCTGCCTTGGGGATAAGGGGGTGATTTAGCTCCCAGGATGGACCCACAAGTCTTGGGAAGTGTTTTTCCACGAGCTGTTGTGACCAGGAGGGTTTAGATCAGAAACGAGCCAGGAGCTCCCATGTCTTCAGCAAGCTGCTTGTTCTCACTGAAGGCTCCAAAGGATGGAGAATTTTCTCTTCCTCTCCTCACAAGCATTTAATCAAACTCCAAAAAATATTGGAAAACAAAAAAAGGGGTAAACCCCACACTTTGTTTTCCAGAGTGAAATTGGCTGTTCCAGCCCTGGGTGTCTCTGTTTCCTGGCGCTGGGAGTGTTTTTGCATCCAACGCCTTCTTGGAAAGGTGCATCACCTCAGCTCTTAACCACTCACCTCAGCTCTTACCACTCACCCCACTCAGGTGCTGCTTCTAGCTGAGTCAATCCTGAAAATATTTGCCATCAATAGATCAGGGATGTAAATTAGCATTGGAGTTCTGATGCTTGATACCCAATTAAAGGCTCCAGCTGCGCTGCAAGGAGGAGCCGTTCCCAGCCTACACATCACAGCTGGTGCCTGCTACAGAAAAAGTCACCTTGTTCCCATAGTTCCCACTGAAAATCAGAGCTCATTCCCTTTGTGCAGCCACAGGGAAGTCCCACCTCTCTGTATTTCAACCTGCAAAGGGCAGCAGCCTCAGCTGAGGTCCATCCCTCTCCATAGCCATGGTGGGGAAGGTTTGACCCAGCCATGGTCTGACCCAGCTCCACCAGCTCAGCTCTCCAGCCCGGGCACAGCTCCTGCAGCAGCAGCTCGGGTACATTTTTTTGCCTTTGCCTACCCACCTGCCAACCTGGCCTGAGGAATGCAGCAGGGTCAGTCCTGTGTGCTCACACAAGCATCTGCCTTTGCTAGCAAACGCTGAACTGAAACCATTTGCAAGACACTTGCTGACCCTCCACACCCATTCTGCAGCACAGAAGGCCAATAATTATTTACCCAGCAATATATTAAATAAAGAGACACACACGAAAAAAAAAAAAAAGCTTTTAGGACAAGCAGAACTACTTATCATTTCCTCCAATCTAGGGTTGGGTTTTGGAGAGTCATTCGCCTACAGGTGACTGACAGCAGCGGTTTATGATGAAATGCTGTTTGCAAAAACATCTTGCCTAAAAATGGTTCCACCAGAGCTAATAAATTCCATCAGCTAATCCCTGGTCGCCACCCACAAAACGCATTGCTCATGGATACAGATGTCCAAGCCCCAGGATGCAGCATCAGTGGCAGGGTTGGGGTGGGGGGAAGCCAAGTGAACCAGTTCTCTCAGAGCTCTGCATCTTTGCCACGAGGGAAAACAACTGATTTTAAGGCAAATTGCCCCCTGCAAGTCAGGGATCCCCCTACAAATTGCAAGGCACAAGCAAGTGATGTTTGGCCCCTTCCAACTCCAGCACCTCCAAGTACCTGGCCACAAGCCCTCCGGGTGCCCGGTGGCACTGGGTATGCTGGTCCCCACAAACTGGTGTCAATGAGCAAACACTGCAAGCAAGACAAGACTAAATGTGTCATTTCCCCTTTGCGAGGTGATAGGACTTCTTTGGAACATGCCTTGGTTGAAACTGTCCAGTACAACTAAACCACCACCAAAACTGCCCAATACAATCAACTGGAAGGAGGCAATATTCCCATTCTGTATGCGGGGAGATGGAGATATGCAATACATTGTATTTTTAAGACAGAAACCCCAAAACATTTAAAAACTTAGGTTAGCTGCAGAGAGCAGCACAAAAGGACATCCTCAAAGTTAATGAGCTCATCAGCATACTCAGATTAAAGTTTAAAGGACACCATTTGAGATTTTCCAAATAACAGCAGGTCAGTAAAATGCCCTCTGAAGCCCAGAAGTTCAGTCTTAGTAAACCCAACATTTATCAGGTTTGATGCCATCCTCTTTGCCCTTAAAATATCCACCTAAATATTCAGAAAGCCCTCACCAAAAATGAGTATAGAAGAGAAAGCAACACAAGCCCTTCACCCCAGCATCCCAACCCCTGTCAGCTCCTTAGAGAGGAGCATCTCACCAGGCAGGAGAGCCAACCCTGCTAATGCTTTGCTTCCCTTGGAAGCCAAAGGGAGAGAAGTAGGACCTTAGATCCCAGCCTCAAATAAAGATCTAAGGCTGGTGGTGGAGTCACTTATCCAGTCAGATCAGCCTCTTTGTTTCTAGATGACTAAATTATAGTGACAGGTTTGGCCCGAGTTACACTGAAGCTGCCTCTTGCAGAAGGCTCTCCAGATGCTGCTGCATTATCCTTGGTGATACGCTCAGTAAATCCAAGGACCACCTACTCTTGTTAAGAGCCTTCAGGCTGTTGGCATCAGCCAGCCCCAAGGCAGGGCCACTGCACTCACACCCTGCTTTGGGGTGCCCCCCGTGCACTGAGCTCTGTCCCACGAGACTCTTAGGCACAGATCTGCAACAGATGAAAATCCAAAGAAGAAAATATATATATAAATTTTTTTTAAGCTACACGAGGTAAAGATTTTTCAAAAGCAGGAGGCAGGGAAGGTAATTAAACCAGCTCAGGTGTTCCCTGCACCTCAGGCTAGTGTCAGGAAAAAAAAAAGCCCACGAGCACACAGCAGAAAAAGGCAATAGCCCATAATATGCACCCTGGTGATTCTCAGAAGTTTTTTTACCTAAACGTTGCCAGGGTGATGTGTACATAAGTTTGTTCTTGCTCTGAACTGCAATCACCACCTTGCCAGAAAACACCCAACTGGGATCCGTGGACAGGTAGTTGGTGGAGATGCAGAACAAGGAGCTTGGTTGGGCTGCAACCTGGGAGATGCCAGTGGCTGCAGGGAGCCCTTGGAGCACCCAGAGGCTCCTGCTCCCCCATCCCCTGTGGGATGCTGAAAACCACGGGAAGAACAAACCCGTGGGACACCCAGCAGATCCAAACCCATCACGAGGAGGAGAGAGGTGTGAAGAGCACGTCTGGGGATGGGCAAGTGCAGGGGTTTTAAGAGGAGACTTTCTTAAAACACGAGTCACAACATCACACCACAGACCCTTAGGAGATGAGGAATCTCCCCCCAGCTGTTATCAGCAGGAACCTTGACTGCACCAAGTCAGGACTCAACCCTTTGCTAGCAGTTTGTGGGAGTTCTTTTCTGAGGAAATACCAGAAGACATCACTAGAGCAAACCCAGCCTGCGACATCTGCTCCCCATGAACCTCCGAGCTGTGCCCCAACACCCAGCTAGAGCACAACCTCCTAAAAATCACCTTTGACAACCTCCCTCTGTTTAGCTGGAGGAAGCAGATTGAGGGACCCCGCAAAGGCAGCCTCACGACTGCAGGATCTTCTGGAACAGTTCTGTTGAAACTGGCAATGTAATTAGCAAAACAATTAAAAAAAAAAAAAAAAGGGAAAAAATCCACAGGTATAATTTAGGAAGAAACATTATTTCCAAGTTAATGAGAAAAATATTTTAATTACAGTATTTAACAAGTTCTGACTATGCCAAAATGTTCTCTTGGGAAGGCTGAGCGTATTTTTTTCCCCCAAAATTGAAGCAAGGGAGAGAGGAAGAGGGAAGGGGAGAAAGCACGGGAAGAAAACCACAGAAAGGAAGACAAGCTGTGAGGAAAGGCTTTTGTAACAACCCTCCTGTGGAAGGGCACGTTGTCCCCAGGCTCTGCCCATGCCACAGCATCCCGTGTGTGCCACGTTAAGGGCTCTGCCGTTGGCAAAGCCAAGGGGCAGGATGTTTCTCCTCGGGAGGCAGGTGATGGGGGTGATATTTGTTTTCTCTGCACGCCTCAACAGAAATACAAATTTCCTCATCAAAGCTGGAAGTGGTGGCTCCTGTCAACTCAGGTTTCTTTCCTGGTGAAGCCTCTCTAAAGCAGCCAGGTCTCTCTCCCTTTTGGATAGCCCTTGGACATGCTCAGTGACCACAAAGTCCCCACTGCCACCAGATTCCACCAGAAAAATAGCATCAGTTTCAGGTATGTGGCTCAATATGCCAACCTGCCTTATCTGGCAGATGATTCACTGATCTACACGATCTCATGACAAGTTCTCAGGACTTGATTATTCTGAATCACATCTGCTCATGAATACCAGAGGGTTTTTCACACTTAGTATGATTAGAGGGAGCAGCCGAAGGAGGGCTCATTTCAGATGCCTTAGAAAATGTATTTCCTCCTCTTTCTGGCTTTGACAGGAACAGAGGAAGGGACAGCAGCAGAGGATTCCCAACAAACGAATCATTACAGCCACTGGGACTTACAGATTCAGCCACTCTTGAAGTTGTTAAAAGGTTAAGTGACAGAAGAAAAAGAGGACTAAAAAAAACAGAGTCATTGTTTAGTTCCCCATGTTATTTTTTAGATGATATCAAGCTCCTACCCAGGAACTCAGACAGCAGGGACTCACTCAGATCAACCACCTCCTTCCTCCTGACTGCAGGCACTTGGGTAGCAGCTCCTGTGAGCCCACAATCCCCATTCCCCGAGGATAAGAGACTGGGACTTTCCAGTCACACACAGATGCCAAACACCCCCTCAGGCTGGCACATTCCAGGACCTACCAACAGGGCTTGGAAAATTGTTGGCCGTTGGCTCGCTCACCCAGCTGAGACAATTCCCTTTTCTCCTCAAGAACCCAAAACTGTCAGAGCTGGAACAAACGAGGAGCTGGGGTCAGGGTGAGGGGGGACAGGCACGGGACTGCCTCCAGAAGGGCTGGGGAGCCCAGAGTTTTCAATAGCTTGGAGAAAACATGGAAGTCAACTTATCAGCAAATAAAGTGTTCCCTCAGCCCTTACTGAATGGTAAAGGCCTGGTAACAGCCTATAAACTTTTCTCCCTCCATTTCTTTGCAGGAAGCAATAGAGCAATTTCCCCACTGCCTGGGGGAATAACAGCAAACCCAGCTGGGAAATGAGAGCTCTGTAGGGCACATCCATCCAAGAGCAGGGCCAGCTGAGAGCCCATCCTCCCTCAAACCTCCCCAAGACCTGAACCCCTGACCTTCCAGCCGGGGAGAGCCACCCTGAGCAGCCCACCGAGGTGATGATGCCATCGTGGCACAGGGTGAGCTCTGGCTGCTGGCTGAGCCACCTGTGGCATCTGTCAGTCCTCGAGAAGACACCGCTTAACCACAGCTTCAAATTTCCTGAAACTGGAGAGAATTGTTGGTTTTGGCCCAGCTCTGAAACGTGCCCGGTGCGCCAGGCTCAAAGGCTCCTCGGGAACGTGTGATTTAATAGGAGACGAGAAAACCCTGACTCCAGCAGAACTCCAGCCTGGAAGGAGGCTTCCCTAGGCTTCAACACACTGCATTATTGCTTTTTAATATTCCTCCTAAGCCACCTCTCCCTCCTGCTTCAAACACCCGCTGCCATTAGACCGAAGAACTGGGAGCTGCCAGAAAAGGCAAAGCCATCACCACTGCCAGTAAAGTCACGCGTGGCCATGTCTGTGCCAGCCCAGCCTGGCTTCTCCCAGCTCTTGCCCACCTCAGGGCAGTGCTGAGATCTGGAAAGCAGCACACGTGTGCCGGGAAAGCCTCAGGAACAGGCACAGGGTGCAGCTTCAACCCCATTGAACACTCACATGGCAAAACTTCCCTGGTACAGATTCCAGGTGCCCAAAGGACAGGGGCTATGTGGCTCAAGTTTGGGTTGCTTTTTTTTCCCCTCCTCCAAGAGATGGAAGAAGTTCTGTCTTTTTCCAAGAAACCCAAGGTTTCCAGCAATTGCATGTGGGATATCCACAGTGACAAGAAAGACGCCTAATGCAGGTGGGTGACAAGGAAAGGTACTCACAAGAGTTCAAAGCTGTGACGTAAAACACATCTCAAAACTGGCAGGAGCTGGGGCTGTTTCCAGCAGGATGGATTAAAACACATTTCTGGCCAGTTTGTTGAGCCTGCCTTTGCTAGGAAGCATGGTCCTGCTTTGCAGGCTGAGTAGGGCTGTCTCCCTGGGAAGCTGGACCCAGATGGGCTGGGATGAAGCAAGCACAGTATTCCCAGAAGACAGCAACTCATCCCATTGCATTGCACAGCAGCTTTCCCCATGAGACCCCCTCTGCTTCCACCCCTCCCTCACTCACTCCTGCTTAGCTCAGTCACCCCGAGTCTCCCTCCTTCACCACCAGGCCTGGGAGATGCTCCTCCTTTTGTTACAGGCCACATCTAAAGAAAATATTTAGAAGGCACTTTTCTCACTCAGGTTAAGCATACCCAGTGTGGTCTGCACCACCCTGGCATCAGGGGATGGCACTTTCCCCGCTCAGGTTGCACATGCCCAACATGGTCTGCACAACCCTGGACGAAGGTACCATCTGTGCCACCCCTACTAACACTGTTGGCTGATCCAACCCCCAGGAAGGCACATCCACCAGCACATCCCCTCCCAAGGGTCAGGCTCCAGGGCCAGCTCAGAGAGCTCCGTGCAAAAGCCCCAGAGCACGAAAGAGTTAAAGCAGCCTCATTGCTGAGGGATTTCTCCGTAATCTGTACACATGTCATGGGGATCAGGACTGTGGGTGGTAGTGCTAGTCTGTGGCAGTCGTTCAGGCCCATGGCCCAGCACCTGACCGGTTCAGAAAGCCCTCTTATCCCAGCAGTTTTCAAATTTAATTAAGAGGGACCTATGACGGGCTTAACGCCGCTGTGCCAGCCCGAAAGCTCTCTCAGGAGCTCTGGACAAAGGCAGGAGGGAGCAGGGGACACGGCCGAGGGAAACGCTCAGCACGGGGGAAACCTCAGAAGGGTTTTGCAGAGTTTCACCCCAAACCACAAAAGCAACAGCGGGGAAAAAAAAAAAAAAAGATTAAAAGAAAAATTATCATAATTTGTGAAGGTGATGCCGAGAGCAAGGGGTCAGATTCTTTTCCGCAGAGGTAATGGTGGAAGGAGAAGGAAATGCAGGTTAATCAGAAACGGGCACCGTGAGTTAAAGTTTGCCAGCTCCAGAGCGTGGTGTCTGGGACGTGGCCAGAGCCCCCACATCCAGCCAGGTCTCACCCCGAGCAGAAAACTGCTGCTTAGAGCAATCCAGGTGCATCCATCCATCCTCGAGGATGGTGGTGATGCCACCTCGCCTTGGAAATGCACCCACCCTGGGTGCCTTGTGGGTGAAAGGCAACACAGGGCACGTCAACGGGCACTGATTTTTAACATCTTTATCACAGTTTGTCCAGGGACAGTTTGCTCCGTTCAGGGCGGGGAGCACCAGTTTGACAGCCAGATGGTGAGAACACGGGAGCACGGGTCCAGGAGAAAAATCCTCAGCGAATGCAAACAGGCTAAACAGAGACTCATTTCCTAAAATGAGTGCTGGGCCAAGATCTCACATGGCAGTTATGTCATTACCCGTCGATACAATTACCTGGATGACAGTAGCTATATGCCCTGACTTGAAATTGAAAGCTTTGGGTTTGAGGTTGGGATGGAAGAGTTTGGGTTCCCCCCCTTTCCCCCACCCCACTCTAGTTTTGACTACTTGGCAAACTCACCCAGAGCAGGAAATTAGGAAGAGAAACAGTCTCAGTGTCAATACTTCTCTGAGTCTATTTACCATGGGCTATTTGCACTAGATAATCGCTCAGAAGTGTCTCACCTCCTCCACTCTTCAAGAGCCAAATGATGTCATGGAAGTGGCATCCAGAGCAGGAGCCAATATGAACCAAGGTAACCTGGGCCCAGCAGGAAATCACTCGGGAGAATCTACAGACACATCAAATACAACTCCCCTTCTCACACCAGGCTGCCCATGGCCAGCACAGGGGCACAGAGGGGCAACACATCCCCCTGCTCACCCAGCACCTGAAGAGGAGCCCAAAGGTCAAGTGCCTCCATACAAGTATCTGAGAAAGCCCAGAGCTCACAAACACACAAGTAACTCAGTGACTTCAGGCTTTTGCCTGCAAACGAGCCCAACTATAGGCAGCAAACGAGCTCAACTGTCTGCCAAGTGCACAAACTCATCATGGCTCTGGCTGAGCTGTGTCCCCCTAATTCCTCTCAGCGATGACAGCCATGGGAGTGGCAGTGTCCACCAGATTCTGTGACAGATGAAACTCCTGGATTCCTCCCAGACAAGCTCCCAGCCTCCTGCTCCGGGTGGGACTGTCAAACCCTGCCTGTCTGCAATATTTCCTCCACACCATGCACAACTGCAAAGGTTATGCTGTGAGGATGGAGAGATCCCCCCAGGACACCTTTGTGAGGCCCCTCACTCCCCATGAGGGCCACCAGAGCATCCTCAGAGCCAGCAGTGAGCAGAGCCATAAACCCAGCCCGAGTAGCCACAGGTTTCCAACACCCCACATCCCTGTCTTGTGCCTCAACCCATCCCTACAACTTCTGAGCACGAAGCCCCTGCTAAACCCACTGACTTCAGGGGTGAATGAGCACAGGAGCAGGGATCTGAGCTGCACATGGGTGAGCAACCAGCCACCTCCAGCCCACCACAGAGCCACAGCACCTCGCCCGGGACCACTCAGCTCAGCGAGCTTTTGCTCCCAGAGGAGACGGCTGCAGAAGCAGGAAAAAAAGAAAACAAACCACCCCACTCTCCTGGGAGCAGCTGAGGGGATGAACCGAAGGCACCCGAGCGCAGAGAGCACGGGGGGCTGCTAGGGTGGCTTCCGCTGTGGCCGGTCCCACACCCACGGGGGTCACCCAGGAAGGCTCCACATTCCTGAGCCCCGGGAGCCGCTCGGGTACATCCAGTCAGGCTCTGGCACAGTGCTCCCGGCAGCCAGCCCTGCTCAGCAGTTCATCAGGGAGAGCAGAGGGGAACCAGGACAGAGAGCAACTGCTGCTGCTGCCCACCCACGTCACGCAGCAGCGCCCGGGGAGCCCCGTGGGGTGCCAGTCTCTCCCAGCAGCATCCCAGCCTGGGCACGGGTTGTGCACAGGCACCTCCAGCCCCACGGCAAGTGGGGAGGGCGAGGGGGTGGGAAGCAGGGAGGGTGACCCAGATTGCAGATGTCTGAGCATGCTTCCTCCAGGTGCTTTAGGGGCCAGGGAGCTGCTGCCCAGCTGGGGAATTTGGATGAGGATCATTCATGGGAAGAGCTCCCAGATAACACAGGGCAGGGTGGTGGGCTGAGCACAGGCACTGAGCAGCCAGGGGGGATCTGGGGTGCTCCTCAGAGGGAACCCCCATGAGGAAGGTGGCCCCATTCACCCAGACTCCCAAGCCCTTTCAGAGTGAGGGGGGGGGCACCCACATAAACTGAGGGCAGCTCACAAGCTGCCATCCCCTCCAGCTCCTTTCAGCTCTCCACGGGCATGCTCTGAAATGCACGCAGCAGGACTGCAGGGACAAGCCTGCGTGATCTTTCCTTGGCAGACCTCAAAAAGAAACATCTCACCATTTCATCCCGCTATTTAAAAAAAAATAAAAAGCCAAGAGGGTGGTTGGGGGGTGGCGTATCAGATGATTAAATATCCACAACAGCTCAGAGAAAGGAGGACAGGAACACAGGAACCAAGGGGGGGTGAGGGGGAATAAAAATTTAGAAAAAAATAAATTAAAAATCTGCTTTTTATTATTAAACTATTCACTCACATTTCTAATAAGCAGGTTGAAGTTTAAATTACAAGATCTCTAACAAAGTCAGGATCCAAACAGTTCAGGAGCCTTCAGATAACAATCGCCTTTCCCCAGATCGGTTTCAAGCCATTTCTTCCCAGAGACAAAGCTCCCATTCAGAGCGGGGCAGAGGGACCTCAGGGGTTTTATTACCCTCAGCACTGTAGCCCCAAAGAGGCAGAGACAGAAACAAGTCCAGTTTTCCTGGCAATGCCAAGGGCAGCTCCAGGATGGCATGGCCAGGCCACTGGGAACACTGGAAAACCAAAGCCCTGGGAAGTGGGACCTGAACCCTGCTCAATGAACTCTAAGATAGTCTCCCAGATTTGAGGGGGAAAAACAACAAAGGAGGGGGTGAGGGACCCCTGAGTGCACACAGGGTGCTGTCAGACCTGGGCTGCACGGGTTGGAAGCTGCAGGAGAAGCCAGTTCTGGTCCCTGCAGTGGGAACCAAGCCTGGATGCTGTGAAGGGTAACACCGGAGCCAAAGGATGTGCCACAGCTTGTCAGGGATGGGATTAAGCCTCGGATCATACCTTCCACGGGTGATCTGGCAAATAAAACCCCTGATAAATAACAGCTCTGCTGAAATTTAAGGGCAAGAGACATTTGATAGTCATGTGGGAAGGTGAAACTAGTCTAGGAGAGCAAACCCTTTGCCAGGTGATAAGCAGAGAGCTCCTGGAGCAAACGTCAGCCCAGTCTCCCTTTCAATCACGTCAGATCATTCCTCACACGAGACACTAGATCCAGCAGCATCTCTGGTGCCTCATTCAGAAGTATCCTAAACTGGAAAAGCCAGTGTGAAACAACACCCCCCTCAGGGCAGGGCTTCCCACATGGGTTGGTTGGAGGACCTGCAGGTCATCTCCAGTGCCACAGGACCTCTGAGGTCTGTGTGCACGGCTGATACACAGGCACAAAGGTACCTCACAAAGACAGACACCCCAACCCCACTTTCACCTGCACGTTCAGAGATGCCAAACCCGTTTTCAGGTCAGGCACATGGAATATATCACCACAGGAGCCTTCAGGAGCTCCTCACCCAGGTCCCACCAGCTGCCGGCAAAGCCTCAGCCCCACCTTCCTCAGCCTGCAGCCCCCGGGAGGTACCGCTGCCTGAAGAGGCAACAGCACTCGGACTAATTGGGGTTAATTAAGGGGGTTTGGTTGGGATTTTGGGGGTTCTGTGGGGATTTGGGGGGGTGAAAGGGGGGCGGGAGGAGAGCAATTGGTGTTAATTAGGGGTTTAGGGAGAGTAATTAATGTTAATTAGGGGTTTAGGGAGAGTAATTAGTGTTAATTAGGGGTTGGGAGAGTAATTGGGGTTAATTAAAGGGGTTTGGTTGGGGTTGGAGGGGGTGAAAGGGGGGTTGGAGGGGGTGAAATGGGGGTGGGGGGAGAGTCATTGGCGGTGATTTGGGGTGTAGGGAGGGTAAGT
>JANHGL010010218.1:48893-62195 GCA_024611195.1 Ceyx melanurus
GGCAGGAGCCTGGTCTTTTTAAATCAACAGCTGCTTTGGTAGATAGACTAAGGATCATATCTAATGAAGTTGTAGTGCAGCTCCAGAGGGTGATGCTCACCCAGGGATTTCAGCTGCTGGACACCAGCAGAGGGTTGGATGCAGGAAGCCGAGGTGGGGATGATGCTGGGGAATCTTTCTGCTGAGCACCTCAAGATGCTGCCTCCCCACCATTCCTCCATCCTCTCGTGTGCAAGCATCGTGCACCCAAAGGCTTCACTGATCACTCCCATTTCCGAGCAGAACTGAGACAGCAATTCCATCCACCTTACACAAAGCCAAGAGCAAACCAACATCTCCTAAACCCTCTGCTGAAGCTAGAGATAAAGACTGAATTTCCTCCTCCACATTTCACCCCTTAGAAGAGAAGATGATGGTCCCTTACACATCTCTGCCACACCACACCAGCCTCAGAGAGGCATTTCTCCCATTCATCCCACTTCAAAGCTGGTCGAGCCAGCAGCAGAAAGAGAGGTAAATGCCCCCAGCTGACACTGGGGATGGTTTCACTGGTGACACACTGCACTGGCCACAGCAGAAAGTAGCTTTCATAAGCAGCCTGGGAAGGGGAAGAAAGAGATTTAATCCCTGCCCTGCCAACAAACCATGTATCACCCCAAAAAACCTCCCCCGCCCTGTCCCGGCCCAGCATCCCTTCACAATTCCTCTTAATTAATTCAGGAGAAAATTAATTACAGCGGGATTTTCAGAAGCATGGCATCTAATGATCAACTCCCTCCGCTCTAAACCAGATAATCTCAGGCTCCTATTTGCTCTGCCAAACCTGGCTCTCCAGCCTCCCCCTTCCCACCCCGGCACAATGCTGCGCTGCAAACGAGGCAGGGAAAGAGTCGCTTGGCAAAAGCGAATCCGAGCGCTAAGGTCAGGCCCTGAAAAACAACAAAACTGCCTAAAGAAACCCCAGCGTTAATCCCGTCATGCTTCCGCCAAAGATTCCCCTTTTCAAGTGTTTTCTTCCTGGTAAACAAAGTTCTCTCCATTGGGCTGTGAATTTCAGGACATGGTTGCTTAGTAATACCGGGCGGAAAACCAGGAGGTTTGTCCTCCTGCTTTGCCCTCGGAGGATAGCAGAGGGTTTATTAAACAAAAATTAAAAAGGCTATTGAAAGCAGAAGGCAGGACAGAGCTGATTTACACCACAACTCCTCCTGCCTGACATCTCTGCTCCCAGCAACTGGGATTTGTGGGTTGATGCTCTGGCCATCCCTCCCCAGGAGCTGGCTCTGCCCATCTTCCCCTGCTCTTGGGGATGCTCCCAAAAGCTTGTGATGCTGGGCACCCAAAACTCAGGCTCCACATCCCCCAGGAAAGTGAGGGCTGTGCCAGGGGAGGGCTCCAGACTGCTCCCAGGTCTGCCCTTGCCCACCCAAGGGCCAGCAGCAGCTTCACCCCCGTGCCCACCCCCCTGCCCAGCAGCAGGAGCGATGCCCATGTGACATCCCTGGGCTCTCCTATGTTTCCACGACCTCTGCTTTCCCTAGGGTCAGTTGCACCATCTCAACACCCTCCACACCCACGCTGGCACTCAACAGTTACCCTTCCCCTGAAAGCCACGTGCTCTGAACCGTGCCAGCCATGAACCAACACCAGTGCTCAGCTATTCTACTTCCCATGAAGCAGCTTCTCCTCCCAGCATCCTTCACATTGCACCGGGGAGGACAAGCTGGGGCAGCAGGCCAGGGTAGGAGACAACAAAGTGCAGAAGAGGCAAGTGCTGGAGCCCGTGTCCCTGAGCATCCTCCACTTTCACCACAAGCAAGCCATGGAACACAGTGAGAGGATCAGAGGGCACTGCCCCACGATGCCCAGCTCCAGCACAGCCACCTCTGAACGCAGGTTTGTACAAGCCTTGCTTTCCAGTGGTACAAACGGCGAGCAAAGCACTCCTTCTGCCTGCCCTACTTAAATCTCAGGGACAGTTTCAGCAGCACTCAGAGCCCAGAGGGACACATCAGTGCTGCTCTTGGCCCGGGTACCAGGAACAAGAGGCCTCTTCGTGCCACGGGCTCCCGGTGAGGAGAGGGGTCCCGCAGGCGCCGCGTCCAAAGCGGCTGCTGGCAGCCTGCTCAGAGGCAAACAATCATCCTCAGCTTGGCCTGAAATGGGTCAGGAGCCTTTCAGTTCACAGCCTGGCACAGCCTCTGCTTCCAGAGCCCAGATCCCACTGACTTCAACAGGAGTTAGGCGCCTAAGTGCAGCTGGCCCCAACTTCACAGCATCCTCCAAGACATCCAGTCTGAGCCGTTCCAGGGATGCTCCTGGCCCAGCTGGGGATCCCACATCTGCTTTCACTTACACCTAAGACCTACAAGCAGCATCCCAGGGATCCGTTGTTGTCTGCTCACTCTCCTGAGCCCCCTCCTCTCCTTCTCTTGGCAAGGACCAGCCCGAGTTTGGCAGAGATGGGAAGTTGTTCGGCTGCATCTCTCTCCCTCTTGGGGAGCTTGGAGGAGCCTTTCCCTTCCCAGTTTGCTCCGAGTCCCGACCAGTGATGTCAGTCACACTCAGCCATTATATAATAAATGCTAAATTCACTCATCTGGGTGGCAGAAGAGGCTGGCAGCAGCCAAGGCTCACAAGAGGCAAAGCTGCACCCTCAGCTCCCCACTTCAGGGTAAGATCACACCAGCAAAGGTGTATATTTGCTCTCCTCAGACTATTAGCTAACAGGTGACTGCCTCAGAGCATGGACAAGATTTTAGGAGATCAAAGCAGGTTTTTAGTTAGTTCAGCCTCTCAAAACACCATTTCAATATGTGATTGTGTGGTACTTAGCCTAGGGTGAGGAGACAGCTCTCTCTCCAAAGCTGGCCAGCACTCAGCTTCTCTGCAAAGCTGTTCAGAGCACCTTCTGCACTGAGCATCCTCCCTCCACAGGTCCCACCAGCCTGGCAGCAACGCAGTGGGCAGCTGGAGAGGGAACAGGGGCTGTCACACAGAGCAGGAGTCTGAGCTCACCACGACTCCAGCATTCCCTCAGTTCTCCCATCAGACAAAGCTGCAGCAGCACTCAGCTGGAAATCAGCCGAGGAAACTGCCAACCAAGCTTCAGTTTGAAAAGAGACCAGTGGATGGGTAGAAAGCCACCATGAAAAGTACTTGGAGAATTAAAAAAAATAATAATATTGACATACTTTTGTTTGTTTGCATAAAAAAGGCAAAGCAATGTAACTCTGGCAAAGCTGTTTCTAAACACAGAGGAGGACAACAATCAGAGGACCAACTTTTTAGGCAAAAAACTCTCCTCCCTGAGAAAACGAGTATTAAAAATGTTCCCATGGCAGTCCCTGCAACTGGCAGCAGGATGGGGACCCCTGCCTCACCATCCTCATGTAAAAAACCTCATCTGCTATGAGAAACAAGTAGCAATTGCAACCAGGAGCTGGAAATGCACCCAGAGCAGGCACAGGGAGGTGCCTCTGGTTAAACCATTGGTGCTGGAGGTCCAGCCCTTTTCAGAGCACACGGGCACGACTGGGGGTCCACGGCGCCAGTTGGCAGTGCCAGTCAGAGCCAACACCAGCAATACATTTCACCTCCACACTCACAAACAGCCCCTCTACAGCCCACGGGACTCCCTCCCAGGAGCCATCCTCTCCGGGGATGCTCCAAAAGCATCAAACAAACCCCGAGAGCCAAGTGCAGAGCCACAGTTGGAAGGAGGAGAAGATAAAGCCCCGATTGTCCATCCTTCCCCGGGGTGCCTGCGTCATCCTCCAGACAGCAGCACCCACAAGGCCGAGTATTTGCTGTTTGTTTTCCCAATTTCTCAGCAGAGAACCAGGCCAGTTGGAAAGAAAGGGAGTAAAAAACAGAGGGGAGGAGAAGGGGGGGGGTGGGGGGTGAACCAACTATTTGCAATCGAGTTGTTCATCTTCATGAGATTTTAATCCTGCCACAGCAAGGTCAAAGTTGAACCCCAGGGTAACGGGCTTTGTTTTGTCCCTGGAAATAGCGTGCAGCCAGCAGCAGAGCAGAGTGGGATGGTGGCCGTGGGCTGGAGGAGGGCAGCAGACCAGCCCCAGCTCCCAGGGCACAGCTTTAGAGCTGCTTTTAACTCGCTTTTCAAGCAGATTTGAGGTACCAGCTACTTCTAACTCACTTTTCAAACACACATTTCTAACCACCTCACCCTTGAAATCACTCACTTGCATTTTCTTTTTTTAATGTTTTACAAAAAAGCCCTCAAACAAATTCTTTTGTAATGCTTTAAACCTTCTTTTTAACTTTCTCCTGCAGAAATATCTTTAACAACTATTTCTTGTCTGGTGAAAGAATAAGTCTCGTTAAATGTGACGACTACAGCTGGGGTTTTTTTTGACTCCTTGAAGATGCAGAGCATCGGAAAAGCTGCTCCCACAGACCGGAGTTGGAGTTTCCAGCCGAGCATCCCTCCTCCCATCACCGGCCCGAGGTGTCAACGCCTCGAGACACTCTTTTAATTAAGATAAGTCTCTTAAATGTCCCAACTCCTACCCCGCCCGCTCAGAAGCGCTTCCCTCCGGGGCTCGGGGCCGTGGGCAGGGAACGCTCCGCTCGTTTCCACGGCAACGCCCCAGCCCGGCCGGGCAGAAAAGAACCCAACGAGCGGCAGAGCAGCCGGGGGATGCTGTGACATCACGAACGGGGCAGCCAATCGGCCGCGGCAGAGATGATGTCATGGCCTCACCCCCGCTGGGACCCGCGAGGTGACCCCGACACCCCCGATCCGGGGCACCCAGCGTGGCAGAGGCAGCGTTTCCAGTCAGCCTGGATGTCATCGCTGGGAAGGGGATGAGCACAAGAGTGGTGTCAGAAAAACTCTGGATCAAGGAGTTTGGTCACAGCAGAGCACAGGCAGTGTCCCCTCTCTGCTCAGGTTTGGCTGTAGGGTACCAGAAAATGTCCCCCAGCAGCATCCCCTCTCTGGTCCCCCTCCAGCCACATCTGAGCACAGGCAGCATCCACCAGCAGCGCCCCCTCTCTGGTCCCCCACCTGGCACAGGAACAAGGTGACTCAACGGGTGATTCACCCACCCCAAGCGAAGCCAGTGATGAAGCCCTTCATCCAATTGAGATTTAGATTAACCCAAGCTCCTAAAATGCCACTCGGAGAGCCCACACTCAGCTCAGGACCAAATCGTACCCACCCCTCCAGCCCCGGGTGGACCTGGCACGGTACCAGCAGCAGCCGGGTGCATGTGAGTCACCAGGGCCAACACTTGCTCAGCCTCACCTGCTCAAACACCCGGGCAAGTCATTCCCCAAGAGACACTGTTGCCAAAACTGTGGCTTGGCCGCTCCCAAGAGATGGGAGGAAAACCCGGCTGGGCACAGAGGATGGATGGTGGAGGGGGGTGGCACCAAGCCAGCCTCACTCACACCATCCAGCCCTTTCTCTCTTCACCCACCCTGCGGGGATGGGAGGGTGGCACTTGGAGCCACCTGCCACGTGGCATCCCAACTGCAGTGTGGGTGAAGGGGGAGGACAGAAAGCCACTGGGTGCTCAGAGGAGACCCGCTGAGGAGAGGGAGAGCCCCAGAGCCCAAGCCAGCGTCATCCCGCACTAATCAGCGCGCTCCAGCGGCGCAGGAATTTTATCACCTGGAGACAACTCCGGGCAGGTTTCTCCTCGTTAGTCCTGCTGTTTATTAAACACCCGGGCAGGCCAGCAAAGCACGGGCGAGTCTGCTTTCCTCCGCTTCACAGGGTTGGGTGATCAGTTTTTGTCCTTCCCAAGCTGCACGATGAGACACGAGGTCCGGTTCCTGCAGCTTGGTGTTCTTTGGAACACCAGGAGTGTCTGCAGGGAACATCTCGCTCTCCTTGCCACAGTCCACTGCTTTTATGTCCTAGGGATGGTCACGCAAGGGCCAGTGCCAGCCCGAGGACTGGAACCTGGGAACTCAAACGTCCCTAAGGAAAGCAGACAGGTCTCATCCAGCATCTCCCCCCGCTGACCCTTCACAGACCAAGAGGGAGGCTGGGGCTTGTTCACGGGTTGGATTACAGGGGGATTAAACGATGATAACGCTGCTGATACCACAGCTGTCAGCAGCCCAGTGCCACAAGGTCAGCCATAAAAAGCCAGAATATCACCCCGGACTCCTGTGATAACCTACCATACCTGGCTCTCTGCCAAGAAGAGATAAGAGCATCTCAATGGCAAAGACAGATGGGCCAGTGCACCTCCCCAGTCTCCTGGCCACCTTAATTAGATCTGTCTCAGAGCTCCCTGGGGAAAAGGAAAGCCCTGCGAGCCAGTCTGAAACCCTGCAGCCCTCCAAAGCACCTGCAGAGCCAGCCTGGGTCCTGCAGGAGCCACGCAGGATTGCTGTCCACACAGCAGGCAGCTCGGGGGAAGCCACACACCTTCCCCAGCCAGACAAGTAGCAGCACGGAAAGGAACCTCGAGATGTTTTTAGTTGCTGTCTCTGCTCCAAGGCTGGAGCCAGACCCTCCACTGCTGCTCCATCCTGCACGCAGCAGCTCTCTCTACCTGTGCTTGAGCAACCAAAATCCAAACCACTTTCAAAACCCAGCTAGTTCTGAAAACAAAAGCTTTCTCCACCATTCCTCGGAGCTACACAGCATGGAGAGCGCCCCAGCACCAGGACTCCCTCCAGCTAAAACAAGCCGGGAGCCCAGTGCACGCCAGCTCCTGGGTGCCAGCCACCAGCAGGTCCTCCCCTTGGCTCTGGCCCTCGCCTGCCATTCAGAAAAGCCCAGGGGAGGAAGAGGATTTGTTCGCTCCAGTCGGGCCCGTTCCTGTCCAACAGGTTTGCTCTCCTGTCCCACATTGTTACTGTTCCCATGCAACCCCCCGTAGGCACATTGGGGCACGTCCGGAAACGATTACCATCAGCTACAATAATGTTCGAGCAGCTTCAGAGCCCAGCCAGCCCAGAAAAAAACACCCTGTTCCTTCGTTTTATGAATGAGTAAACCCTTATGCTTTCTATAAATGTCAAGATAAATTACCTGTGGGCATTCCCCTCCCGGCACAACCAACCACTTGACTGCTGCAGCTTTTTTTAATGGAGACATCAACCCGAATTACTTTCTTTTCCTGCCAGAGGGGGGGGGAGATATCAAAGGAAAGGGGCAACAATGCTGCCTAGAGCTTCAAAGGTTTCACCTTCCTCACCCCACCTGCAAGGCTCCCGAGGGCAAAGCGTCTTCGGGGCCACTCGCAGAGCTGCCTTGGATGCGAGGGGGTCACAGGCAGCAGCATCCAGGGTCTCCAGTGGTAGCAGAGCCCTTGGAGAGGAAGGCAAGCAGCCCAGAGAGCAGCAAAATGCCAGCTGCTCCTAAGGGAGCACAACCAGTGGCTTCATCACTCTGCACCCCAGCGGAGAGCTCCTCCTCAGGTGACTCCAGGAGGACAGCCAAAGCACTGTGGCCATGGGCAAGGCCACAGGAGGGGCTCAGCAGACTGCCCAGCCTCGGGCACACGGCATTGCAGGCACAGGCAACATGCAGGGGCCCCTCCAAGCACCCCACACCAGTCTCACCAGCATCCCTGGCTGCTGGTCTAGGACTATGTAATGAAACCACAGGTCTAAGCTTTGGGAAAACCCTTCAGATTGGCACCTCCTTTCCCACTGCAGGAACCAGAGTGCTCAGTGACCCAGGAGAAGCCACCAAAGACCCAGTGAACCTAGGGGGCCAGGCTGTCCTCCCCAAGGAGATGGCACATTCCAGTGATGGGTCATTCCCTCGCTGCTGCTTGTTCCTTCCCCTCCCCACAGGGCTCAGGTCTGTTTCCCAAAACACCTTTGGAAGAGAAGCAGCTCCCTTTCCCAAACATGATTCACCAGCATGGATAAGGCATGTCTAAAAATACCCAGAGATAGTGATCTCAGGCACAGGTGTTGGCCTTTCTGGCACAGCAAGAGAAGAACAGGGAAATAACCAAGCGTTGTGCTCAATACCATGAGCCCACATTTTTGATCTAGAAACCTGGGTATGGAAAGAAAGTCACAGCAGCCAGGGGACAGGGCTGAGTAAATCTCAAAGCCCTGAACCTCTGGGAACTGGAAGAGAGGAAGAGTTGAAACTGGAGCACATTGTTTGAACTGGGGTACCCTGGGTTTGCAACTGCAGAGCTGCAGCCACATCTCCAACTGGATCCCTGCAGACAAAATCCCAGCTGGGGGAAGGGACCTGGGAAAAAAACCCCAACAAAACCTGCAAAAAAACCATACCAAACAAACCCCCTCCAACACCATGGGCTTCCTTCAGGCCCCGACTTGTCAGGCAGGCTTGCTTTGGTACTGCAGCTTATCCAAACATCTTCATCTCTTTCATAAATCCAATCCCCTCCTTATCAGCCATCAGGAGGAAATGCAGGAGCTTTAGCGACTGAAGTGTGGGGAAGAGCCCAGCTTTGATTAACCCACTTACTCCCCGGGGGTCACTCACAGTTCAATCGCTGTGGATTCACATGTTCCCAATCACGTACTTGGAAGCCGGGCTGGAGGTGAGAGTTTTCTTTGCATTAAGGAGCGAGCAGGGGGAGGGAGGGAGGGAGGGAGGGGAGGGTCTGCAAATATTAATTTCAGAACTGCCAGTTCCCATGACTAATAGAAGGCTGTCGAAAACGAGCAGCTCTCCTTGATGCCTCAGCTCCTGGAGCCATGGAAATAAACAAGAATCTCAACTCTAAGGTGGTTTTTTTTTTATACCCCAAACATTTCTGTAGCAACAGGATGTGTGTTTGGATTTATTTTTTTTTTCCTGGGTGACTGGAAGACACCCTGAAGGGCTGGCATTTGAAGGTAAACCCAGAATTCCAGGAGATCTCCCTTAGAAATCATTAGCATTGGGTTTATATATATGATGGGCATATAAATCTGTAGAAAAGCACGTGGAGCTGGAGGGCTTTGCTGTGTTTGCTCCTGCAGCCAAGTGAGGACCCACTGAGCACGAGCAGCATTTGCAAAGGGCAGTTGGCAGCAGAAAGCTCCCAGGGCATTGAGTTCCTCCAGCCCCCAGCCCTGGAGTTGTGTCACTCCCAGGTTGAGGTTTCCAAACTCAAACCTCCGAGTGTAACCCAGGGAGCAACTGAGTGTTTTGGCACCTCTGAGCACGGGGCAACATGCAGAAGAGACACAGGCAGGAAGAAAAACTCTTCTAAAGCAGAGGGGAAAAAAAAATAAATAATAATTTTAAATTCCTAATTTTTACCAAGTCCTCCCAGCCCCCTCCTGCCACAGCAAACAGTCCATGTTTAACATTGCATTTCCAGGTGGCACAGAGAGCACAAGGAGGCACATTTCCCACACCCAGACATCTGCCAGCACACAGCTCAGCACCCGGCCTTCCAGGATGTGGCCAGAGCCACAAGGGCACTTGCCCAGGGGAGCCTGGGCACCCCTCAGGCAGCTCTGCACTGAGCAGAAGCTGCTCCTGTCTGCACCTCTCCAGCATCTGCTGCAGATCTGGGGCCACCTGGCTCTGCAGAGCTTGGTGGGACCTTTCCCACCACTCAGTCACTGCAATGGCCATGGTGTGTCCCCCCACTCTGAACCAGGATGCAGAGGTGGAGCGTTTTCCCCACCAGCACCTGCATCATTCTCCAAACCCCCCACCATCCTCTTCCTCACATTTATGGTGGCTTGACCTAGCTCTAGGTTACAGGGTGGGAGGGCAGGGACACCACTCTAGAGTTTCTCAGGCTTGTCAGTAAACCCAGTCCTGGGGAGAAATGCAGCTGGGAGGAAAGGGGAGCAGCAGACTGGAGCTGAAACCAGGATGCTCATTCCTACTGACAGCTCCCTAGCAGGCCACAGAAAGATTTCTTTGGGAAACAAGGAGCAAACACATCACCCGAGGCACCTCAGTGTACACAAACAGGATACCCAAGTGAGCAGTGGAGTTGGGCTGGATTAGATGGCCAGATAGGTCTTTTCCCAGATTTAATCTAATTCATTGTCATTCCCACAATAATGCTCTGTGTTTTTAATTAAGTAAACCACAATATCATTTCAAGGAGAGGCATGAACAAAGGGCTGGCGTGCTCTCAGCAGAGCTGATGGGTATTTCCAGCTACTAGTTGGATGGTGATACTGAAGACTCAAGTTGCTGAAAACCTGGCAGATAGCTTTGCCAAGGGAGTTTTCCCTCGTTGCCCACATGCTCCAGCTTGGAAGCTCCTCTGAGCGAGCCTTGGGAAGCTGAGGACCATCAGCATCACCTCATGTTACTGAGAGCTCCAAGACACAGTGCCAGGCACAGAGGACAACACAAGAGGGCCACTGGAAAATTCTCACCCACTGCATCTCTAAATCCTTGAGATGGGCAACCTGAGAGCAATGGTGGCAATACCACCATCCATCATTTGGATGTGGTGGGGAAGACCTGCACATACTGGTTTTGCAGAGCTCCCCTTGGTTCCTCTACTGGGAGCAATGGAGGGACCATGGACCCCAGCCTGGGGATTCAGCAGCATCTTCACCTCATGCACACACCACAGCAACAGTTAGAGGGTCAACAAGAGCCACCCATGCCTGGCCACTCACTCCCCCACTATCATTATCCTCAGAGAACCAGCCAACCTTCACCCTCCTCATCCCAAACCCCTTCCTCCATCCCATCAAAGGGGTGTCGAGTCTTCAAAATCCTTGTTTTTCTTTAAAAAGGAGTAAGGAAGGGAAAAAAAAAAAAAAGGCCCAGAAACATTTCTTCATTCTTCAGGAATGATTAATTATCTGCCTTGGTGGAGTGTAAAATACCTCACTAGTGCTGTAGGCTGGGCTGAGTTATGGAGTGAGAGAGCTCTGAAAGCTCCCCCCCCACCTCTAGATTACCCAGCAAGGGGCTACAAGCTGAAATTAAAGTGGGTGCTGCTGAAAGGCAAGAGCCACAACACCCCTTTTGTAGGGAAAAGGGTTCAGGGACTCGCCCCGTAACGAGGGGCCAGGTTCTTAAAATAAAAGCAGTTCTTAATAATCCACAATTAAAGCCCACGGTGGCTGTGTCAGCAGAAACACCTTGCTTGAAACAGCATTAGGGCCCATGTCCATCTCCCCAGGCACTGGTGTGGAGCAGCTTTCCACACCCAACCTGCACCCCAGGGATGCTCCAGCACCAGCTACCGTCCTACCAAGAAGGGAGCATGCTTCCCACCTTTTGGCACTCAGAGAGAGGTGGGATAAGGGTGCTGCCCCTCAGGAGGGTGTTAAAATGAGCATTTTTAAACCAGAAATGCAAAACTTCAGTGGCCTGAGCAGTCAGGCTTGTGTAGGGTCATGGCACTTGCTCCACCACAGAGCTTTCCAAGTAAGATGAGGCTCAACTCAAGATGATGAGGAGAAAGCTGGTCCTTTTCTCCTTCCCTGAATCCTCTGGCATTTCTGCCACCACCCTCACCTCAGCATCACCCAAACTGCTGCTGCAGGACCCCCACAAATAGGTGGGTATTTTAGTTCTGCCCTCTGCAGCGAGCTACCCCACACCTCCCGACTGCACAGAGCACAAAGCAGCTCCAACTGAAGCTTAAAACCCAGAAGTTAAACAAAAAGAACCTCAAAATATATTCCTGGGTTATTGGGTTGGGTTTTTTTTTCCTCTTTACAATGCCGTGGTTTGGAGCAGCTGGTCCTGGCAGCCACCCCAGGGCTCTCCTCTCCAGCACGTAGGGATGCAGCTCAAAGGCTGCCCACAAAACCCCCTCTCCATCACATGCTCCAGCCTGTCCCCAGTGGGCAACAGTCCAGCATGGGAAGTCACAGCAGCACGTGGAAAGCACAGGCAGAAAACCTCAGAGAAAAGCCACATGCTGCATGGGAACTGGGATGCAAGAGATGGACCTTTCTCGGGAGGGGAGGAAAAGAGGTTTCTCCATCCAGAGCAGCAGTTGTAGGAGAAACATCTCATGGGGGAACATCACAGCACAAAGTCAACACAGCTGCAGGGCAGGGATGGCCTCCAGCTCATGCAGACCATGTGTGATCATCTGTTCCCAGCCAGACCAGGACTTAACAACAAAAGCTGGACCCCTCACACCCTGTGCATTGCCACGGGGAGCCTGCAGACCATGCCAGCTGAACCTGAGGGCATGTCCCCCTCCCCAGAGCTGCCACGCAGGGGTATCCACTACTCTCCCAGCTACCTACAACTTCAACTTTACCACTAAGCTTCAGGACAAAGAATCCCAAAGGACACGTTTGCAAAGAGCAGCTTTGCAATGGGAGCTGCACCAGAGCACAGAGCACTGGCATCCAGAGAGCAACTTCCCTCAACACACACTCAGTGGGAGCTGTATGAGCCAGGACATATCTGTGCTTCTACTTTTTAGGATGTCTGGAGATAATGTATAATTTTTTTTCCCCCATCCAGATTATTTGCTAGAAGTCTCTCTTTCACTTGGAGTTAATAATGTTTAATCGTAAAGGTTTAAGCCTTGTTAATGTCTACAAATATCTGAGGGGTGGGTGTCAAATGGAAGAGGCCAGTCTCTTCTCTATAGTGCCCAGCAATAGGACAAGGAGCAATGGGGATAAACTGGAGCAGAGAAGGTGCCACCTCAACATAAGGAGAAACTTTTTCCCAGTGAGGGTGCCAGAGCCTGGCCCAGGCTGCCCAGAGAGGCTGTGGAGTCTCCTCTGGAGACCTTCAAGACCTGCCTGGATCTGTTCCTGAGCACCATACCCTGGGTGACCCTGCTCTGGAAGGGGGGTTGGACTCAATATCCAGAGGTCCCTTCCAACCCCTAACACTGTGATAATCCCCTCTACACTGTGCAGCCACTTCTGACCAGCCCAGAGCTCTCTGGCCTCTTTGGGACACATGCCCCTTCCAACCAAACCACCTCTTCTGGATCCCACCAGACTGGCACACAACAAAACAGAGCAATCCTGAGCGGCTCCCTGCAGTCAAAGGCTGCAGACCCCATCCCGCTGCCATGCCCAGGACCCCAGGCTCTCCCTGTGCCATTGCTGGGACCCAGGGACACCCCGTGCCTGGTGCCACCCTAAGCCCATCACGTGTGGCAGCCGCTCATGCCAGCGGCAGCCGCCAACCCGCTGCCTCCCCTCTCCAAAGCAGCTTAAACCCAGCGAGCTGCAGGGGCCACGCAGGTTGTGTCACTGTAATTAAATCAGATTTACACCCCCCCCAAACACACCCGCACCACCCCCCCCCTTCCCCCAAAGGGATTCTAAAGAGTGTGCAAGGCTGTGCAGGGGGGGGTCGCTTGTGTCGCACCCGTCTGCTGGAAGGAGAGCTCCAATAATCCTTCACCAGAGGCAAAAATGCCC
>JANHGL010010221.1:9659-28868 GCA_024611195.1 Ceyx melanurus
ATAGATATATAAAATCTCAGTTATAATTCTAAAAGTTTTTGAATATGATGGTCATAATGTGATTGTATTACAGTGGCAATTGAGTAGAAAACCACTGCTATGCAATCTGATCTCTCTTTATGTATCACATAAAATAGATGGCAAAAAACACTGGAAAAAGTAGTTTGTGAGGAGAACAGCAACATTATCTTTATCCATACATGTTGTATAGTTATTTCACAAAGGTCAGTGGGCATTTGGAGGTAGGAATCTATAGCATTTACTACATATTATTTGATTTGAGAGAGGCTAGCTAGGTGGTTGAAATTATTAATTCAATTTGTTTAATTTGTAATTGAATTACAAATTATATAGATTTACTGAGATACATTATTAGGCCTTTCAGAAAGAAGCTTTTAATAATAGAGTCTAATAAGACCTCAGAGACATTTTTTTCATATAGATAATAATTTTTCCAGGTGGGAACTAAGTGAAGTTTTACACTTCTTTCCATTTCCACATATCTTGCTCTTCTCTGTAACAGCTTGCTCTTCTTTGCTCCACTGCGGCATGGGAAGACAATGAATTGAAAGAAATTAGACTAGCTTCACCTAATGCCGATTCACTGAGTATCCTCTGAATTTCTGATTCACCACATTTGCTGTTTCCTGCAGATTTCGTTTAATTAATGTGGCAACAGAGGATTTGTCAGTTTGTTGGATTGCTTTATGCTCTACCCACAAAGTGGTAACCTTTATCTAGTACAACTGGACAAAAGGAAGACACAGGAACAGATGAATATGAAAAAACAAGCAAGCAAAAACTTGTATCAAATCACAATAGTATATTACCAGCCATTGTTAACATTCAGCATATATGGATAGGTACCTCATTCATATGCCTATAGTCTCAGAGATACTGAAAACTACCCAGTCCAGATAGTGCTTTGTGTTGGGAAAACTCAGCCTTCCCCTCCAGCATGAGACCAATAACAGTTAGTGGTCCAATGGTCCTGCAATTAGTCCTGCACCGAAACTCTAGGTAAAATATGTCTGCATTGGTCCTTGTCCACCTGGCTTAGCTAGCACAGGCTTCTATCTGAGGAGTCAGACCTTCTTGCTTTAGGATAGGTGGCCCTAGCAGCCCACATACAGAATTGCAAAATTGGTAGCGAAGATTTTAAGTCTATCATATTGGGAACGGTTACCACCTATGAGCTTTTTTTTTTTTTCTTTTTCTAAGATAATTGTTTTCAAAGGCATATGGAATGAAGAAATCCAGATAGACTTATTAGCATTTTATATGTCCAGTGATAAAGTGAGTTACGCTGGAGAAGTCAAGATCTGATTCAAAATTGAGAGATGTGCAAGAAATGGGATAGAGCTAGTTGAGAGAACAGCAGCAGTTGTGCCAGCTGGTAACATATATGTATGGAATGTATGGTTTCTAATTAGAAGTGGCATGCTTGCCCCAAAGGCAGGTGCTGGCTTTGAAGGGCAAACACATCCACATCACCCCTGCCCACCTTGTGTGCACTTGGTGGCTGTGAGGGCACAGCTCCATACTGCTGTCTTTTGGGACAGTTGTGCAAGGGGGACAGCTATGCAATGAAATCTCAAGGAATTGGTGCAGCAGGTCATATTTTGCCGCCAAACTATTGTTTATAGGATGGAGGAGCAAAGAGTTTTGTTTTGGTTTTTTTGGGGGGGTTTGTTTTTTTGTTCGGTTTGGGTTGGGTTTTTTTGTTTTGTTTTTTTGTTTTTTGCCTGGTTTACAGTGAAGTATGGGGGAAGGCAAGTGATTTCCCTAGAGCCTCCTGCATTGTACTGCGGTTTATGACAGCATATATGACAGCATACACTGAGCACCAGGTGGGTGTTCTGGTGCTGGCAGATAAGGCTGTTTCATCAGGCCCCAAACTGGAGTTGTTCCATAAGCAAAGTGCTTGCTCCAAATCCAGTTACAGAAGTGCTGTGTATTTGCTGAAGCCTGTTGTTAAGGCCCTCTCTTCAAAGAGAAGGTGAAAAGAATCCATCCCTTCCTCTAAGGAGATTGTGAACAAACAGCATAATGACTTCCATTCATTTACTGGGCTTCTTGACACTGAATCTCAGGGGATACAATTCAGATTTCCATGATTCTTGCATGGCTCCTAGGGATGAAATCTAATCCACAACTGAGATGGATGGAATATTACCCTATACTAAACACTAATGGATACCCTCCTCATGGAACTGGACACTTACTGAATAAAGAACACTTGTGTGAGAGACACACAACTCTTAAATATCAACCTTTTTTTTTTTCCTTGAAATGTCAAGTGTAACCCCACCTCCATCTTTGAATAATGGTTTCCTTTGGGAAAATTTTTAGAAGTGAAAAAACATCACATACTGCACTGCATAAACTGATTTTTAAAATAAATTAATCAGAATGCTAGAATTTTAAAAGTTTAGCTCCATTATTGTGCATGAGTCACTTCAATGGAAATAATGCAAATGAAGTATTTTGGATGGGTGTTGGTTTAGAAAATACAGTTGAGCCCTCCAGTTTTGAGCATATGTCCACCACTGGCTGCCTCCTACCCAAGTTGCAAGTTATCACAGCACACAAGTGTATACACAAGCTGCAGCAGTTCTTTTGACATATTCAAATTATAACTTTATTAGTTTTTAAAATTAAACCATCATATATACCTCTGAGTTAGACTGCTGTACTTTTAAAACCAGTAATTTTCACTTAAGTGCTTTGCTATATTTGCTTTGCGAGTCAGTGCTCAACATTTATTACTTCAGAAAGTTACTTGCAAGCAACAATTCAGCATTATTTTCTTTCCTGAATGTCAACATCCTGGGAAGTGAGTGTCTGGCCTTTTTGAAGCCAGCTTGCCCACTCAATGGTGACACCTGCCATCCTCAGCTTTTGATCAGTCCCAAAAAATGCTGTGCTCAACCTGAAGATTACCAGGCACCTGTGATGGGAGCAAAACAAGGAATGTTGGAGGGACACTACCGGCCAACCTTCTCTTTACTACTTTCAGTGAAGCTGCCACTGCTGCTGTTGGCTACTCTTAGCAAGGACTGTTTGTGACTTAATAACGGAGCTTCCCACATTCCTGCAGGTACCCTGCCATTCCTTGTGTACCCTGGAGCTCTGTAAGTGAGGAAATATGTCTACTCACAAGAAAATGCTGAAGTAGAAGTGCCTGGTTATAAAATGCCTCGTAAAGGACTTATTAGGAATAGCAGTTTTCATCACTCTGGCAGTCAGCAAAGATGTTTCTCAGGCAAATTCTGCCATGGTTTGATTTTTTTTTTTTAAAGCCTTCTTTGTTTACTGTTGTCACATGGGGGGAAAAAAAATAAAAGAAAGCCTAGGCAAAGTTAATAGCAAAGTTAATAGCCATTATTCTGCACACATCCATTATCACATTATGAAGGAATAATGAAATTTATATTTTCCAGAGGGCATAACTCAGTTGAAAGCACTGGGTTTTTGGGCTTTTGTAGCCATGTACTCCTCCCTTAACTGAAAAGAAAAATCCTGGTGTCATAAAGGACCTCTCTGTGAGTTTATGTGAATGGGTTCTCTCGGTTCCAAGGAGTATGAACAGAAAATATTCACCAGAATACAGCAGAGGAAAGAGGAAAAGCCCATGCTGAAGGGCAGTGTACTAGTCTCTCCCAAGGTCTGTAAGACTCTGGAGATGAGAAGTCCTTTTGGGTTCCCACAAAGGGCTGAGGCAAGGCTGTATGTGAACCTGGTGAAACAAAGGGCACTGGATGTACCCAAAAGCATCTGGTGCATGAGGGTAACATCGTATGTCTGAACAAACAGTTGGGGGCTGGTCTCCCAGCTTCACCTTAGCAGCAATTGAGAGTGTGAAAATCTGCATAGGCATGTGTGTACAAACTATGGGAGACAGTACATGAATGTGATCTGTGGTTATCTGTCTGCTACCATTCAGCTCCAATAATGGATGGGTTAATAAAAAGTTTCCTGGGAAATCTGAGCTGAGATCTGTGTCTGTCCACAAGTGTATTGATTGTCATGGAAGGAGAACTGCCAACAATGGAAGGGCCTCTGCATCCTGTGGATGGCCTCAGGACACTAGCCTTTTTCCACTAGTGAAAAAAATGCTGCTCTAGGCCTATAAGAACAAGAGGAATTTTTCAGAATCATTGAATCATAGAATCATAGAATGTTTAGGGCTGGAAGGGACCTCCAAAGGTCATCTAGTCCAGCACCCCTGAAGTGAGCAGGGACACTGTTAATTAGACCAGGCTGCTCAGAGCTTTGTCCAACCTCACCTTGAATTACTCCAGAGATGGTGCCTCAGCCACCTCCCTGGGGAGCCTATTCCACTGATCCACCACCCTCAAGGTAAAGGAGGATTTTTTTTCCTTCCAAAAACAAAGAATTTTCTATTAGAAGATTAAAATAAATAACTAAATAAAACAAATTCAAGGTCATCCCAAAATCTGAATATTTATTTTGCTCTCTGTAATTACTTAAATCTACAATACTTGTTTGAGTCTGTCTGTGCCAGAACTGTATATCCTCCAGAGCAGTATATGATGAGTTGATTGTTTGAGCCTCCTTATTAGTAGGTGTTGGGACCTTAAGGAAATAAATGAGTTGATTCATGAGAGCTCATTATGAGTGGTGGTCTTCATTAGCTTCCTTCTGGATATGAGATGGCAATGTCCATTTGATTAGTCAGTCTGAGGAAAGCAAACCTTACAAAACCCAAGAGCCTTGTGGATAAGTCATGCTGGCAGTTACTTAATGTGTTAAGAAGACATGAACTTGCTTGAATCTTATTTCACTTAAATAAGAACTAGATTTTTTTTTTTCTACCAAAATGTATATTTTTATGTCTTCCTTTGTTCCTTTGTAAAGGTGAAATAAGATGAATCCCCTCAAAAAAAATATGAGTCAGACAAATTCACTTTTGAATTTAACTTTAAATTAACTTTTGAATTTAAAAATAATTTTTAAAAATCCAGCTCACTTGAAAATGTAAGTTATTCCAGTTAAAAAACAACCTCCTTTTCTACCAAAAGAGAAGCTTGAATAACCTTGAAATGCATTGTTGTTATGTAACAAGCAACACATGATTATTTTCTCATAAATCTGTGTTCCTGAAAGTAATAAAATGTCATCTCAAAAATTTTGTCCAGCTATGTATTTTTCCTTCTATTGTGTATGACTGTATCTTCAAGCAGCATAGGAAATGAGATCTCTTGCTACATATTGCACCATTAAAAAAATCCCATCTGCAAAACAGAAATGGCTAGGAGAAAGGGAGACCTCCCAGGCGGCAAGAGAAGGCATGGGAGGAGCACGTGTATGGGAAACCTACACTGACCAATGCTGCAGGCACTTTTTCTGGGTGCCAGAAATCCCCATCCTGCCTGCAGCTAATGCAAGAAGGCAACAGGCAGCAACAGAAGGGAGGCTTATCCTTAATTCTGTCTTTCCTGGCTGCACAAAGTAAACATCCATGTGGTGTTTGTGCCTACAGGAGATGTGTAGTCTTGAAGCTTCAGGAGCTGGGTCCATCTGGGATTGGAGCAGCTCTACTGGTCGCAACAGTCTTGGTAGCAGAGGATGCTGAGAGACTGGATCTGCTGAGGGCTGGGCATCTTAGAGCAGCCTGAGATCTCTCAGATAGCTGTAGTGCGATAAAACTTTTATCCTCTTTTAAGTACAGTGAACTGGCTCACAATTATACCTAAAGTGTTGGCTCTCACTCCCAGCCCTCACTGTGCTGCTGGGGATTTGTGAAATGCCCTAGTAAGGCAGATTAGTGGTGGAAGCAGTTGGTCTCTTCACCTGTGATCATGTTTCAGTGGCTGGGAAACAGCAGAAAATCTGCCTCTTCACATTAGTCCCAGGCTTCCTTGCACTGGGAAGTATGTTTGCTAGCTGAGGTTAGTTAAGGGTTATGTGTGCAAGCAAACGGCAGCATCCCTCTTGCTAGACTGCTACATGCAGCCCCACTGTGATGATGAGCCTGACAGTGAAGACCATGGGAGTTCTTCAGGTTGGGACCATTTAGAAGGTCTGTTTGTACACTGCCTACCAACAGCTTGACACAACTCTGCTGCTGGCGCTCTCCATACTTTTTAATGTGTATCACAAAGCCAGGCTGTTTGACCAGGATGCAGAGACTGGACCACAGTGAGTTAATGCCTCCTGTGCACTGTAAGCATGCTGAGCCATCCCACAGCACTTGACCCTAAGCAGATCTTGAAGTAATACAAAATATTCTCAGGTTCCTGTTTATCATTGTGATCTAACTGAAATGAACAGCCTCATCCATTGTAAAGAGCTTTCCTATGAATATTAGTTATATAAATTTAGGTGACTGAGATGTCCAGAGTGTGCATTAATTCTATGTCTGACTTCGATGCTAACCTCATCGGTGTATGTAAAACAAGAAACTTGAGGCAGCAAGCTGACATCTGTAGCACACATGGAGGAGGAAAATTTATTTTATTTTATTTTTTTTAATATTTTGATGCACATTGTGTTTCTACAGAGCTGTCCCAGAACGCTGGACTTCCTCAGAGAGTAATTTCTTTAAGTGCTGTCACTATTTCAGTACCTAATTAAATGGGGTCTGACAGTTAGCTGAAGACTACAGATCCATGCTAGACAAACCTGCTGCCCATCCCATGGAAATGGGATGCCTGCATGAGTACCCCTCATTTACTAGTGAGAGTGTTGCACAGCTATGGCAGTAACTACAGTGGACAATCAGCTGAGTAATTAACTCTGGATGTGATCTTCATGGGAGGGAAAAACACTGGAGAGAGTGGAGGAAGAGGCAAACACATGTATGGGAAAGAAGAGGTGCAGCTATGAGGAGACCCAGAGTCTCTTATGTCAGTAGTCCTGGATTTTTACTTATGGCTTGTGGCAAATAGGTGCAAGGAGACCCCCAATGGCAAGACTTTTCAAGTATAAAATAGAGAACAGAATGTGGAAGATCATAAACTGAAAAGACAATCAACAGAGAGATGCTAAGTGTGTGAAAAATTTGCTTGTTTAAAGTTGTTATTTCAACGTGATAATTTTAAAGTGACAATTTCTGAAATGTGGGGTATTTTTTTTTCTAGAGGGACTTGTAGCTAAAAGCACACACAGAATATAAAAAGCAGCAGTAAAACTGATGCTGATCACTTCACCCAGAACTAGCAAATCCTGTTTTTTCTGTATATCCCCTTTAATGTTAGACAGGGTTTATTGATTTCCTCTGTGTGCTTATATACGTACTTTTCCTTTCCCACAGCTTAAAGTCAAGTCAGAATTATTTCTTCTTCTAAGCCAGCCCTTCCTTCTGGGAATTGCAAATTTTTCATTAGGGAAAAATCCTTGCATGGAAAACCTTGCTTTCTCTCCCTGCTGGCGGTAGGTGCAACAGGAAGATGACCCGAAGCTGTGGAGCAGGAGGGAGCAGTGACTGAAATAGTTCCCCGCCCATTCGCCTCCCCCTTCCCAGATAGATCATCCAAAGAAGAGGATAGCATGAGCATCCATTGGGGGGGCAGGGGGGGCGGGGAAAGTCTATGGCACTGAAAGCCTAACCTCATCCCCTCCCTGCTTCTTATGCAGACTTACTAGCCTTCCTATTCCTCGTTAAGGGCTGATTGCAAAGAGTTAAACAGTTTCCATATGTCCAGTGGGAGAACAGAGTTTGTAGCCTTTGGCAACCCCTGCTGCATCCAGCTGCAGCTGCTACCTGTGTGTTCCCCGGGGCACCTGCCTGTGCTTGTGTGTGTACAGGGGTGTAGGTGCATGTGCACGCACACTTGTCACATGCTAAACCAGGCCCCCACTGTGCCAGCAAAACCAGTCTGTCCTTGTTGGGGGAGATACTAATTCAGAGCAGTTTCTTTCCCCTCCGTTCTTATACCCAGAGCTGACCACAAACTTCTTCAAACAATATACAACCAAGAAAAATGCAAATAAACTTGTCTGCATAGCCCAGCAATGCAGTTAGCCGCCCACTTGTGAGATACTACACTGGTGTACACATGATACACAAAGAATGCTGGCTACTTTCACCAATCCCTTCAGACAAATAGAAAAAAAAAAAAAGAAAAAAAAACCTGATCCTTGTCTTTATATCAGTGAGGTTGGAGTTCTTGCTAATAAAGGAGCTTTTCCCATGATGCAGTGTGATAAGGATTGGCCTACATGTAGCCCAGCAAGCCACTGCTGATGTTTTCTTGATTAGGTGTCTTATCTTCCATTGAGCTGCATCTGATGAAGGTTGCTGACAGCGTAATGGCAGGGAAAGCATCGGACAGCTCCATAAAATGGCAGTTATGCTATGACATGTCAGCCAGGACCTGGTGGATGGTAAGTTGGTGTGATAACTTTTTTTCACCCTTCCTGGAAACATTTTTTTTCCTTTCGAACTCCTCCTTCACTGTTGCAATCCACGTGCTGCAAAGTTCAGAGCGTGCAAAGTTTCCAGCTCTAGTTCAGTGACTCTGCAGAGATCCTGAACACCACAGTCAGCTACAAGGGGATTTCTCTGTTGTTGTAGTGTCATGGGCCTTCTTTTTAAAACAGCACCAAGGACACTACGGGCATTTTCCTTCTCCTTTTTCTTATTTTTCCTCTCCGTCTCTTCGTCTTTTCTTTTCTTTTCTTTTTTTTTTTTTTTTTTTTCTGTCCTGTGAAATGCAGATTCTGCAGTGCTGGCCAGGATAGTTGGTGTGAGAATGTGAAGGTGGAAACAGTCACGGGAAAAAAGAAAAAGCAGCCTTGTCATCATGCTCTTGGCTAATTGTTCTTGAGATGTTCTTAAAAATAGAGCAATCTTCCTCTTTATTCTGTTTCCTCTGAATAATTATTTAGAAATTGCATTGTATCATGTTGTGAGCAACCTCCTAATCAGTATGCGATTGTTCCCCACGCTTCCCCTTAATTTGGAGTCCTCCTCCCTTCCAATGAATGAAGTAACTGGAGCAACTACTGATTAATATGCTGCTTGTCATAATTAAATTTAGTTAATGAGGATATGCATATTCAGACCATTTTTTCTTTGTTTGGACGAGCATGGCTTTTTTGTTCATATTTATACAGCTGCAAATGAAAGTCGGGAGGTGGAAAAAAAAATGTACAGAGCTCAGAGAAGGGTGGACCCTAAGAGACAACTTTTTGAATGTTAATAATGTTTTTAATGTTAAATTCCCATTGGAAAAAGGTAAAGCAAACTGTATTTAATTAAAACAGTGGGGCCAGAAGCAAGTGTTTTGTAGCTAAAAGCTTTCCTCCTCAGCAGAGTTACATGAAATTTTCTCCATATACTGATTTTGTAGTGTGTGGACAATGGTCTCTTGTATTCAATAACCCTGCCATGAAAGGGACCTTCTGCTGTCTAGCATTCCATTATGAATATTAATTTCATTCTTGGGTTGCTTTGTCTGGCCAAGTATTTTTACCCTTTTCTTTCCTTCATTGATTGCTTTTGCTTGTTTGTCTGGGTAATGATTATGCTTACTGCATGGGCTGCTTTTTGACAATTAGTACAGTGCTGAGACAATAGGCACTTTATTCTTGAGCGATGATTCTGGGGAGCACCAGTGGATAGCACGTCCCAGTGCCTGGACAGAAGGCAGCTTTCTGATTATAACTGACTTCCTACACTGCTTTGCAAGGACTTCATTATCTTTCCAAAGGTGGATGTTGATACGTACCTTCAGTGAGAGCATCACACCTGAAGGGAGTATTTAATTTAAATTATGTTTGCTACTTGTGATTGTTTCTGTACTTTTTGAATACACGGAATCTTTTTCTGTATTTGCTACTTGTTGAACTACTGCAGTATGAATATTCATGTAACTTTAGAAAAAGCAGAGGAGGAAAGTAAATGACAAAAAGCTGGTTTGTGAATCTACTTTTTTTTTTTTTTTTTTTTTTCCTGGGAGTTACTGTTATTGTTACTGGGAGTTATGTTTAGATTTATGTTTAGATCTTTAATCAGACTTTGTTATTGTATGTGTGTACATTATTGAAATGAGTGTGTTAAGTAGCTGATAGATGTTTAGACGTAGGCACTGTGAAATATTTGTGTTGCAGCTTTCCTTAATATTGCATGTATCAATGCTTGGGTTTTTTAAGCAGAATGTCTTAAGTTTAATAAAAGTTTCTCCAAGAATAGATTTCAGTAAGCTGACATTTTCTCCACATGGAAAAGAAAATCAATACTTTCACTCCATGCAATATTTTATCCTGAATGGTAATCTGTAAAATACAGGTAATATAAACATTCACTATCAAAAGTGTCTATTTCATGCACAGTTTAGAAAGAACTTTAAAATGTTTGACTGTTAAATATGACTGAAAATCGAAGGATAGTTTAGCTATGCATTCTATTTTGCATCACATTTCTAATTTATAAATTTGCAGTTATAGAATCTAAGGTAAACTGAAAGAAGATGTACCTTGTGCTTCACTGCCATAAAAAAAACAAACCACCACATAATACCATAGAGGTTATTATATATATTTTTTTTATATTAACTTCTTATCAGGAACATGGATTATAAGGAAAAACTTAAGACCTCTAAGTGAAAAAAATAATAAAGGCAGACTTCTTTAGTTTTCTGCATCTGCTTTTCCTGAATTATTTTAGAGATTGAATAGAAAATGCCTACTGGGGAATAGGAAAGTGTATTAAGATGGTTACTCATAAAAAACTTTATTAACAAATGCTATTATAACAGGCAACATTATAAAACTTAGTCAAGATATCTACTTTGTTTTGCAGTATGGATGTTCAACATTAAATTTAGCTTGAAAAATTGCAACAAAAACATCTTCATTTTAAATAAATAAAAAATAATGAAACTATTATCTGAAAAACAAAATTCTATCTTACACTTTAAATTCAGTGTAATGAGCATTTAGTAATTAAAATCTGATACCCACCTGTGGTATTGTACTGCTACTCTATTCTTTCCTATCTTAATGTTTATTTCATTCAGATTCTTTTATTTAGCTACAACAATAACAATTTGTTTGGAATTTGGGAAAACTCAAACAGAAATTACACACTCTCCCCATCTGTGTTCTCTTGAAAATGGATATATGTACTAAAAGACAATGTAAAAGTTTTACTGATAATACAGTAAACAACTAAGTGCAAAAAAATAAGTAAACTTTTAATAAATAACATTAAATATATTAGGCATTTTAAACTTAGTATCTCAGTCTTTTATATGGTTATGATGTGATGTAATGCATCTCATTATTTGAATTTAACTTTGTCATGAGGGGAAGAACATAGTCAGTGAATAATATAACCTATACATTAAGTACTGTTCAGTACAGCTGGCAAATACTCTATAATTTTTTAATTGAAAAATCTCCATTTATAAAGTGAAGAGCATGATTGAGTGAATGATATCTGTAGAAGCATTAGTTATTTTTTACTGTCTCTTCATTAATGGTAAAGGGTTAGTTTGGGATTACAGTCATATGGTGTTTTGTCATTGACTTTACAGATTCAAAAATTAAAATGTAAGTAGCTATTTACAAAACTTTGTGGTATGTCTGCTTCATTTTTTCTTGTGGAAGAAGTTTCCAAATATCTACAATTATTTTATTAAATCTGTGCCATAGTCTGAATGAATACTTCTGGTTGTCAGATCATTTACATGCAAATTTATAGAGTGTAAAAACATATTGTAAAAAAATCACTTCTTCCTAATCTGAAAATCTTTTTTTTGTATACATACACACATGAATGTGCAGTAGAGATAGAAAATGAAAAATAATATGTCTATTCAAATTAGTTGGAAAAAAAGTACTGAAATAACATGTTTGTGTTAAAAGCAGTCTTGAGACATCTAGGACATTCTGTTATTGTAAATACTGCGTACCTTCTTTTGTGTAATGACTTGATCTTATGATTAAAAAAAATCATCATAACAAAATCTTGGAACAAAATTTATCACTATTCTATTCTATATTTTCGCTTTCAGAAAGAAATAATTTTGAAAAAGTTCACATAATATTAAGGCTGTATTAATAGAGCATATTATCCCAGTGGAGATAATAACAATCTAGATGTTATACTTCACCATTAAAAGAATTATTCAAATCCTAAATTTGTTAGTAAATCCAGGTTTTAATGTGCTTTTTGGTTTAACACAAATGTTAATCACATTCCAAGGGAGTTGCAGCATGTCAATATTTTGCAGCAGCACATCTGTGCAGTTTTCTAATTTGAATTAAAATGGTATTCATAACAACTCCATCAGTTGTTCAGATGTACAGCTTGTTAATGAATCCTTTGTTCTCAATAATGACTTTTAATTAAATGATTTAGAAACAAATGACAGTATAACTGTGGACATATTGAACATGCTGTGCTTATTCATGGACATGAACACAATATCTTAATTCTATAAATTTCAGGGGGAGGAGAGGGTAAAAGTAAGGGTTAGCTCAAGGTTATATTCATAAGCTCTTGTTCAGTTTTCCTTATACAAAAATACAAAGAGTGTTCAAATCTTACTGAAAGATCCTTTATTAACTTTGTCATAGTTATTCTGAATAATTAGCCAAAAGTTGTCTTTTTTAAGACATGCTTTATAAGTTTATGAGATACTATATTTGATTTTTCATTTTTGTTCAAACCAGTTCCATTTCAGTCTATAATAAATATCTGGCTTGAGTACTATGTATTTCTCAGAAGCAGATTTTTCAAAATCAGGAAGATCTGTCTGGACAACTGTAAAACTAGAATGGGCAGGTTTTTTCTTTTCGTGTTTAATGTTTTTTATTATGGAAATGAAGAATAATTTTCCTTCATCAAGGAAAAAAATAGACTAGCAGGGAATTTAAATGCTAACAGTATACACTACTGTAGGATGAAGGTGCTGTTGTTAAAGTTTAATACTTCTTTATTGATGACTTTTTAAAAATGTGTCCCTTTAACCAAGAAAGCCTTTGTTCTCCTTATTCACAAACATATTTTTCTAATTCCTATTTTTCCTCTTAGTCCTTTGCACTTTAGCTACATGTTTCCAGTTAAATTTGCTACTGTGAGGTGGTAGCAGTTGCCTGTACCTTCTGAGTGAAACAACTACTTGTGCTTCATACTTGCATCCAGGAAGAGCTCCACACTGGGAGTCTAACAGTGCCTCCTTTTGTCTGCTCATTTTGGCCATGTTAACAGTTTTCTTATGAAGAAAGCCATACATCAACAATATCATATATATATATATATATATATATATATGTTTGTGTGTATGTGACTGCATGGCTAAAATATGCATACACTGTGTTGGCTTAAGGTGTGATCCAAATCAGAAGAAAGCGACTATTTAATTCTAAAACATGCTTCTACAGCGTATAAAAAGAATTGTGTCTATAATTTCTACAAGTATTCAAGATGTAATAACATCTTGAATGTAATAACATTACATCTTAAGATGTAATAACAGTGGTGTTTTCTGTACTTGTTCAATGAAAGTTTTCCTTTGTAACTTATCTGAACATATTCTATGATTGAGGAAATGTATGTGCCAAACAAGTTATGGCACCATGCTGAATCTTCTGTAGGACCTAAAGAAATCTTATGCAACTCATAGTAACATTGCTTTTTCTGTTCTGATGTTAGCAGTCTCTTCTTTCACTTTCCTTTTATTTCTAGATAGCCATTTTCTTTGTGCCCAAGGTTTTTTTCTTATGCAAAAAAGGGTATCACAAAATAACAGAATCACAGAAATTAGGGGCTGGAAGGGACCTAGAAGATCATCTAGTCCTAGCTGAAAAGTATGATAATTTATCTCTAATGTTATTTGATGAATGTCAAGTGAAAATTCTGAATAAATAAAGCTGAGTTTTCTTTGACACTGATAGATTGAAAATTCTGTCAAAAACTGAAACATATTTTCTCTTTATGATTTATTTTCAGGCTCATAGTGTAAGACACTAGATTTAAAATCTTGAATTAAAGAAAATTCAGTGAAGAAATGGAAGATGTAAAATAAAGACAGAAAGGTGAAGGTTTCTGCAATTTCTTTTTGCTATTTAAATTAAAAATGAAAGTCACTGGTGAAAAAAAAAGGTGAGAAAGTCAATCCCTTAGTACTTGCTAGGAGATGGCTAGGTATTAGCTACAATTGACATAGAGTGTCTCAGATTATAGCATCATGACAAAGGCAGTTTAAAGAAGTAAAAACTTCTTTGAGAACAAATTAAATCAGCTCTTTCAAACCCACTATGATTACACAGTAACTTTTATGTTCTTTATCAACTGCTACTAGCATAGTTGCCACTCTGTGCAGTTACATAGTAATACTGTTTTACTCTAGCTACTAAAAAGTTTTACTACAGCTATTCAGAATTCTAAACAAAACCACACAACTATTTTAACAGATCCTCTACCTTACAGTGTCATGTACTTAAGTTAGTTTGTTCTTGCACTAGCATGTGTGCACAATAACAGATCAATATTCTTAAGCAGAATTTCCATGTAAAATATCAAATCAAATGTCAAATCAGACTCATGTTTGTTTATTCCATCTACGTTTTTTTTTTTCTTCAGGTTTTGAGGAGCTCTGCTTTTAAATTACCTTTACAATTACCCATTAGTTAACCACAAAATTATATTCTACAACATAATTTCACTGGAAATAAGTAACTATGCTGAGTCCACATAGGCAAGCATCACTATGCTGTGTAAAACTTGAGAGCTTCAGAACCACTAACCACTAACACCACCCTAAAAGCCACATGAGTGTTTTATCTGTCAGAACATGCATGTCTCTGCAGACATCCTGATGTTTCTTAAACAGAGTTTACTGCCTCATCGTTCCAGCAACCTTTTTGTTCTCACACATACATTTGTGAATCAGGGATATCTCCGTCATCTTTGAGGGTGATGGGACAATGGTGGTGGTGTGTCTGCTGTCCACAATAGTTTGTTGTCAGCTATTGCTCTCACAGAACAGTCTTTTTCCCTAGATTGAACAGCTGTCATACTAAGAAAGGCAAATACAGTAAGTCTGCACAAACATATTGTGAGGTTATGTGGTCCACCAATTGAATTTCCTTTTGAGTGCATATTCATAGGTTCGACATTAGAAGAAGTTACTCAATGAATCAGACCTTCTGCTTGGAAACATGCCTAAGAGCTTATACAGATGAATGTTTTCCCCCTCCATGCTTTTGGTACATCTATATATGCTGCTTTTTTTTTTTTTTTTTTTTTTTCTGTTAACAGTATATTCAGAAAAATATAATATTCACTAAAATTAGTCATGGTAGTAGCAAGAAAATTAAGAGTCAGAAAAAAATCTGAAACATGCTTTATTGTCTATAAATAGAAAAGATCTGTGTCTGACCTGAAGGATGGCATCCATCCAAGCGACCATGGCAGATGTAGCAGTGCTGGCTTCCACTTCCCACCTGAGCCTGAACTCCAGCTCTACAGGGGTATTGCACAGTCATAAAGCCCATTAATTTTATGTCCTTGGTATTAATAATTATCAAGTTAGAGTGGCATGTGAAGACTCATGAAGCAGAATCTGAACTCAATTAGCCATTTGCTTCATTTTAATTATTAAAGTCTTCAGTGGCCTTTTCAGTTTATTCCCTCCGGAAGCACCATGACCCCAGTGTGCTTTTCACTTTAATGCTAGCAGTGAAGCATCTGACTTCAATTTTGTCATGACTTTTCACAAAAATATGGTCTTTTCAACCAAACTAATTATGAACTAATTCTGGAGGAGAAAAATTAATTTGTTTCATCTTAGGCTGAGACTGCCTTGGATAAGGAGTATTTGTTATCAAGAGGAGGGAGATGAAATCCTTTTATTCTTGCTCAGGTAAATTATATTACTGCTGCCCAAATAATTGGTGTAAAAACAGACTAGAACAAAGTGAATGTGTTAATAGCAATTCATTTTTGAATTACTAAAAGCTCTTACATAAAGTTAATGTAGTACAATGATCTTCAGACCACATCATCAAATGTTTTCAGTGGTGACACTGGAATTATCTCAAGGTATATCACTGAAGAGCAAAATATAGTTAATTGCTAGTGTTCGTCCACAAATCAATAAGCAAACCGCTGTATCATTATCTTGACAAACTGTCTATACTGAATAGCATATAACCATTCAGACTTTAAGTCCATCTAATTGCCTTATCAATGTCATCACAGCAGAAATTATAGGGGGTTTTAAGCTCTGAAGCATCTTATTTATTATTGAAATGAATAATTTAATTTACATAGTGTAAAGCCTGGCCTGGTATTTTTGTATTTGTAGATGTCTACATCTCAAATATACTGATGTGTAATTGGAAGTTTTGTTGTATCCAATGTGAAGATTGTTCCCTCTTTGACTCATTTAGTGAATACTGTATTTTTCTGAATATATTGTCAACAACAAAAAAATAAACATCCATAAAGAAGTACCAAATCTGACAAGCATGGAGTGGAAAACAGTCATCTGTATTAGCTCTTAGGGATGATTCCAAGTACAAGGCCTGATTTCATCTTGTTCCAATTTAAACTGCTGCATTTAATAAGACCCAGGGAAGACAAAACTGTAGCTCAGTTGTTTCAGACAAAGGTATCCTAATAAATATTATTTTTCCAAAGTATTTTGGAAGTCACGTGGACTTTTCCTTAAATTCTCAGTTGGGTTTCATAATATGATACCCTTAGTAACATTTGTTTAGGCTTTGTATGCAGAAATTTTTAGATCTGTTTCATTTTATTCAGCATACAAAGCCAGATGTAGAGTCATCTTTTTCTGCAGTAGATAGCAATAAGAAACTAGAAAGAGACAGAAGAAAATCTGGAATATGATAGCCCATAAATAGACTTAATCTTTTTTTTTTTTTTACCTTGTATGTTGTTTCTAGAAATAATTTTGAAATGTTTAAACTAACCACTTGACAGACGTGAAAGAGAAGTTGTATTCTGGAGTATATTCAGGTCGAGTTTATGAATAAATTCCACAATGATGTTAGTGCCCTTTGGTTACACGTTTGTATACATTGGATACTCTGGATAGGCCAAAAGTGAGTTGTAATATTAGCACAGGGTTTAACATAAGGAATGAAATTGCCCAGAATTATTTTGCTGGTCCTTGGTGTTGTCATACATGACATAGATGGTGATTTACTCACCTTTTCCTGTCCTGCACTCTACAGATTGATCCACAATTAGCTCATTACTTGTGTTTTGTAATCAAGAGGCCTTGATACACAATGATGAATGTATCAGAGAATTTCTGTTCCTATCAGTGTCCTACATTTTTGCCAACAATAATGAGCTGTCACAGTGTGAGTTCTGGAGACGAGATTAGTGCATGGAAGAATGAGTAAACCTGTACTAGGACCATAATTAAATCAAGCAGAACATAATAACAAGTATGTTACAGTAGTTTGACATGAAACAGGAATGAAATTGAAGAGGTTTCTAAATTGTGTACATACACAGAACTGTGCTTTGTTGATACACTTCAAAGATTAGCAGTCTTGGTGGTACCATATTCGTTATCTTCCAGTTTTGCATAGCCTGGAACACAGACTACATGAAACATAAGCCCAATGCTCTATTTTCCACACATGATACTTTTTGATGGCACATTTATATCAGTGCAGCAGGAATTGCAACAGCATGGTTTTAGAAATTGGCTTGAAGTGAAGCAGCAAGCAGGTATGGCTCTAAGGTATGTAATCTGCTTTTGTAGGAGGAGGACCTAGGTGACAGATGACTCTATAAAAACAAAACAAAACAAAACACTAAAAAGAAGAAACAAAACAAACCAAAAACAAACCAACACTCAGGTTTCTCCCACATTCCAGGAAATAGTGGAAAAGGGAAATTTGAGGTTAGGAGTGAGCCCCAGAGTGGTGATTGCTTTGCAATGGAAAAAATTCAATTACATGAAATATTAGACCCATCTATGCCTTAGCTTTCCTCAATCTATTTAGGGATAGTCAGGAAAAAAATGAAGCTTCTCAACAGATGCCTGGCTGCCTGGGTACAGAGAGGAAAACCATAATTTGTCTGTAATCCCTAATGCAAACAGTTGTTCATTAAGAAACAAAACTAATGTAATCTTGATGATTTGCTTGGATTTCTACTCTATCATGGTGTTTTGTACAGCTGGCAGGCTAATGTAATTTTGCTTAGAAACCCAAAGCAATCTGGTACTCAGACAACACCATGTAGATTTAGGTAAATTTGGGGCTCAGATTAGCATAATACTAACTAATCATGAATATCATTTGCATTAATTAGAGTATTGGGGAAAGATTGTTTTTAAATAGAAGAAAATTGAAAGAAAGATTAAGGGCAAGGGCTTACAAACTGAATTTTGCTTTATCAAGAATATAACAGATTATTTATACTATAATAGTTAATATCTTAATGTGTAAGTATTAATTAGAGTATCAGCAAAAGATTGTTTCTAATTGGAAGAAAACTGAAAGAGAGATTAAGGGCAGAGTTTATGAATCTGCTTTTGCTTGATGCCAGTGTGTAGCAGATGATTTCTCCTATAATGCCAAAGAGCTTAATCTGTAAAGGATAGGGTGACTAATACACTACACAGTAGGTACACTGCAAGGATTTTTTTTTTTTTCAAAATTAGGTTTATTTCATGCTAAAAGAAAACTAGCCGTTACATTAATATGCCCATGATATTGCTAAAAACATCAAACAAGTCAAGTAGAAAAAAAATACATTCGAAGACATATGCTGTGGTCTAACACGTGATTGATCCTCAGTGTGTTAGCATTTGGTATAACTGGGTTCTTAATGAATACAGTATTTCTGGGTTATCTGAGTGCTTATATTTTTGACTACCTATGCTTTAGACTACTTAACAAATACATTCTAAGGTGCTCTTTTATATTAGAACTATGATCCAGATATGCAATCTCACTTTTCCCTTCCTTGCTCTCATCACACAAGGTTTTGAGAGCAGATTTTATGTCTACTTTAAGTATTACATTAGGAAATTATTTACAAGACTTCCTTGTATGCTAATTATACTATATTTATTACTACAATGCAGTAATGTATTAAGTATTGGTATGAAATACAGTTTCTTCAGAAGCACCAGAGACTTCTTGGTTAGACAGGGCAAGTTCAAAATAATGCCTTGCTAACCACTGAAAAGAAAGTAAAAGTGATCTTAATGTGTCTAATACCAGGTGTAATTTGGAAGAGTG
>JANHGL010010221.1:28968-43079 GCA_024611195.1 Ceyx melanurus
TAATGCCTTGCTAACCACTGAAAAGAAAGTAAAAGTGATCTTAATGTGTCTAATACCAGGTGTAATTTGGAAGAGTGCAGGGATATTCTAGAGCAGGCAATGTTTTGTGTACCCCTCACATACTCAGTAGACTCACTGTCTACTCTCACAGAATTGATAATTATGACCTCTATTCATTTCGAGACAAAATCCAAAATTTAAATTAACCTTGCCCAAGTCCTTTGATGCCACCAGGCATTGAAAAGCTTGCATTGATACAGGGCGACACTTCTCTGTCTTAGGGGAAGATGCGTTTGCATACAAAACCGTACGTGCACTTTGTATTTCTGACAGTTACTTGAACTTCTGCAAAGGACATTGAGGTGCCAGAGCATGTCCAAAGAAGGGCATGAAGGGTCCAAAGAACAAGTCTTATGATGAGCAGCTGAAGAAGCTGGGTTTGTTCAGCCTGGAGTAAAGGAGGCTGAGGGGACACCTGACTCTCTGTACAACTACCTGAAAGGCGGTTGCAGTGAGGTGGGAGTCAGTTTGTTTTTCCATGTAGCAAGTGATAGGACAAGAGGAAACAGCCTCAAGTTCTGCCAGGGGAGCATATGTGTCTTATGAGGAAAGGCTGAGAGACATGGGGTTCTTTAGTCTGGAGGAGACTGAGAGGGGATTTAATGAATGCTTATGAAAATTTGAGGGCCGGATGTCAGACAGAGGGGGGAAGCCTCTTCTCACTTGTGCCCTGTGATAGGACAAGGGGAAATGGATGGAAGCTGGAGCACAGAAAGTTCCACCTCAACATGAGGAAGAACTTCTTTACTATAAGGGTCACGGAGCACTGGAACGGGCTTCTCAGAGAGGTTGTGGAGTCTCCTTCTCTGAAGATTTTCAGGACCCTCCTGGATGTGTACCTGTGTGACCTGTGCTAGACTAGATTATAGTATATGGTCCTGCTCTGGCAGGACTCAAAGATCTCCAGGGTCCTTTCCAACTCCTGACACCTGTGATCCTGTGAAAGTGTAGGTTGGATATTAGAAACGTTTTCATCATAGAGAGAGTTGTCAAGCAGTGGAACAGGCTGCCCAGGGAAATGGTGAGGTTTCCATTCCTTGAGGTATTTGAAAGGCATGTAGGTGTGATGTTTAGAGACATTGCTTAGTGGTGGGATTGGTTTGGACTAGATGATCTTAAAGGTCTTTTTCAACAGAATGAATCCATGTCTTTATGACTCTGTAAATGAATTCTGTGAGATAATAATGCAAAGTCAACAACTGCAGCCCAACAACTTGAGAATTCTTTTAGCCTTTTCAAGTGTGAAGCCATGCGATAGCATCAAAGCAGAACAACCTTAGGTTTGCTGTGACTACTCAAGGCTGCTGCTTCTCTTGCCTAAATAGCATACAGTAGTACAGATTAATTTTGCCTTCCAAACAATGCCTTATGAGACACTCAACATATCACCCTACCCCATAATTTCTGTATGTGTTTGCAAGTACTTTGTGGAGTGCTCAGACATTTAGTGGATGGAGATGGGTTTTGTTTTTTGTTTTTATTTTTTACATGAAGTTTATTTTGATATTGCTAATATTTGACTTGAAATTAATCTTCCTTTGCATTATAATCTGCAATATTAGTGAAACTAGTTTGTGTCTTGTGAAAATCAATACAGAAATATTTCCCAAAAACATAACTGAATGAAGAAAGGCAACATATGTTTAATAATGTTATATAGCAGTAGTAATGAAGTTATATAGCAGTTGATTTTATATTACATTCTTCCTGTTCCTGCAGACAGTACTTTAGTACTCAAGGAACTATCCTTTAGAACAGGAAGAAGGATACAGAGATAAGGAAGGGAGATATGAGACTGTCATTTAAGGGAAGAAATTATTATGTGCATCTCCTAAACTCTTTGTCTGAAAAGAGAAAATATAAATCTGTCATCGGAGAAAACAGGACAGGAATCCAGAGTTTTAAGTGCACCTATAGAATATTGCCTTATATAGTCATTACAGGAATATCCACAATATGCATGGCACCAAAGTGTAAAAAGCTTTAAACATAATTAAACTGTCCCTGAATAAGAAGAAGGTTAATTTATAATGTGTTGAGTTCCATGTCTTGTAATAATATTTCTTACACTACCTTATATCCCTGTGCTCAGTGTTGCAGTGTGTGGTACCAATTCGCTTAACGGCTGAAGCACAAGAACATGCCCTCTAGACAAGAATTCTGGGTACTACAGCTGAATCTAAATTCATTAACAGTCTTACTTAGCTCCTGATGGTTCGGAAACATGTCATAAAACATCACTTCTTAATCACAAATACGTGCACATGGGACAGCAACTATGAAAGCTTCCAGTCTAACAAATACATACACATATATATGTATATATCAATCAGATGAGGAAGGAGAGGCACAGGAACTGTGAGTTCCTCAAGTAATGCAGAAAGAACAAGTTAATAAATCTGATCTAAACAAACTTTAAAGTCAGTGTTCTGTCAAGGAAACAACACTAATCTCCGGACCCTTTCCACCAATCCTTGAACTAAAGAGAAATGTCATTTGTTACAGAAAAGGAAAGCTCCAAAAGCACTCCGAGGTGGTAGTCTTATCAGACCTATATATATATATATATATATATATCTCCCATCTTTGAATTTAACTGTGTTGAGTAGACATGAAACCAACTCTGGAAAATATAGTGGTTAACAATCATGAAATGTTTACTTTAGAAACAGTATATAGACTTTGCAAGTTTTTTTATATATATTTTGAGGACTGTAAATTAGAATCATAGAACCATAGAATGCTAAGGGTTGGAAGGGACCGCTGGAGATCACTGAGTTCAGTCCCCCTGCCAAAGCAGGATCACCTAGGGCAGGCCACACAGGAACAGATCCAGGCAGGTCTTAAAAGTCTCTAGAAAAGGAGACTCCACAACCTCTCTGAGTAGCCTATTCCAAGCTCTGTCACCCTCTGTAAGTAAAGACGTTTTTCCTAATGTTGAGGTGGAACTTCCTGTGTTTCACCTTGCTGCCATTACCTCTTGTCCTATTACAGGGCACCACTGAAAAGAGATTGGTCCCTTCTATTTGACACCAACCCTTTAGATTTTTGTAAACATTAGTAAGATCCCCTCTCAGTCTTCTCTTTTCCAGGTGTCTGAGCCTTTCCTCATAAGAGAATGCTCCAGTCCCTTCATCATCTTCATAGCTCTCTGTTGGATTCTCTAGTATTTCCCTGTCTCTCTTGAAATGGAGAGACCAGAACCAAATACAAAACTCCAGATGTGGTCTCACTAGTGCAGAGGGGGAGGAGAACCTCCCTTAACCTGGATTTCCTACTTAAATTTACCAGGAATCAGGTACTTTCTACTTCACATCAGTGAAAAAATCAACATCTACTCAGTTTTATTTATCTGCTCCTTATGTCTGGAATCTGTGAGGGTGAAAGAGTAGAGGCAGAGAGAAGATAGCTCACAGATGGGTGAACAGTAATTTGTGTATTAGGATCATAGCCAGGAAAACATATGACAATGTTAAATTCCCTACTTTGCCACTCCCTATACCTGAAATACATAAACTAAGTGAATTCAGTATTTTTTTTTTTTTCCAAAAAATGTAGAAGACTCACTCCAAGTTTACCAACTGAACAAAAAAAAAATGAAATGTGGGAGATAACCTTTTCATCTAATTGAAGGACAACAGTGGCTGGAAATTGGGTTTCCCACTCAGATAATGTACTCTAGACATCAAGCTGCTACTGCTATTCTTCCTTGCTCCCTTCTCCCTTTTCTCATTTAATGGAAAAAATAAACTCTTCTTCTGTCTCTAGATTTATTTAAGCAGTTACATTTCTATTGATAATTTTGATTTTTCCTAATTTGCTTTTTTGAGAAAAATACTGGTTCAGCAAGAATTCTTAGCCAGATCAAATCCATGCTTGAATAAAATTTGTGTGAAGTCTTTTGGTCATTGAGTTCATGTTTAGATTAAAAGTATTTACAGTATTAACAGAGTTCTTACATTTAAAAATGTCTCAGCTGGTCACAGTCAGATCTGAAAAAGTTTGTAAATGTATAGCACATTTTTTAATTTGAATTATTCCTATCCTATTGTCCAACCATAGTGGACACAAAACAGTAAGGGATGTAGTCAGACAACTACAGGCAACATTTTTGAAGCATCTTTGGAAGTTGCAGCTGCTCACCTGGAAGTTGTATCCTTAGTTTTCATGCAATGATGGTTTTTATATGTGTGTTCTTTTTGGCTATGCAGTACATTTTGTTGGTTTACTCTAAGCCATTGTTGGAATGAAACTGAAGTTAATGTCTCCTAATGCACAATGTTTTCAACTAATAGTTCACTGTGCTTAACACTCTGGTATGTTCAGTCCTCTTTTGAATGCTAATGGCTTGGCTCACTCCATATGTGAGTTAATGTAACAACTGCTTGAAACAATAAAACTTGTTTGAAATAGCTGAGATGAAGGAACATTTTGATGACAGGATGCTATTTATCACTTTATTTTCTCAGGTCTGCTCATTTTAGTCTTGAGGTATGATTGAGAACAATCCATGACTATAAATCAACATGCTATGTGAATCCCACGGTGATAATCCAATAACCCACTGCTGCAGCTCCTACAACTTCACCTGATAAATTTTCTTGGAGACAGGTCAGTCACAAAGCTGCAGTAAAGCATTGCTTTGACTCATTCACAGCAACTCTTTGGAAGGCAGTTACCACGTGGAAGCAGCTTCCGGTGGTGTAGACATCCACATCTGAGGAAATGGCCATAGGCTACTTCATGGCCTAATACACATGCCTACAACATAGCCATAGTATAGTTAAAAGCTACTTGATCAGTGGAGTTTAGGGGAGGAATTCCTCTCTTTAGCAGACATCTGAAGCAGGCTAACTGAATAGGATATGTCCTGCCTGTAGTTTAACTGAATGAGTTGCCCTTTTGCTCAGTAAAACTACCATCATTTTAAGTGTGATTTCATATAATTTTTGTTGGCTGTCCGGAAATAAATTGTATGGTAACTTCTGTAAAATTTCCTCAGAAGTATCTGTGTCTCTTTAGTTTAATGTCATTTTTCTTCTAACTATTAATATATTATTAAGAAATGGGCTTACTGAGCCATATGCTGAGTAGTCTGTGTAGGTACTGCACTGAGGAATGTTTTTATAGAAAGTGAATTATTTTGTCTTTAGGAATGTTTGGGTAAGGGAACAAGGTAGTCTTTGTCTACATTACTTGAATTAAAGATATGTGAATAGCCAAATTTCTACTTTTATATAAACTGATTAATGCTGTTTAGTCATGTCATATGGCTGACTGCATTGTACATTCTTCAGATGTCCCTTGTTGAACAGATTTGAGGTATATGTGAGAAAGAGTACTTTAAAACTGTATTAGTACTTCACACAGCAGTCTTCAGGAATTCCGTTTTTCAAAAAACTTGAAACCTTAACACAATACAACCCTTTGAACTTCTTACAAGCAATAAGTTTGCTTACACACCAGCCAGGGAATGAAAGACTTGCTGTAGGGAAAAATGTTTTCAGGACTACTTCAGGAACTTATTCTCTAATTAATCTGAAACCTGAACTAACAGCCAGGTGAGTAGCAGCATCGCAAAGTAGCAAAGTAGCAAAGGCAGTTTGCTCTCCATTTCAATCTCATGCACAGGCCATCAGGACTAATAAAAAATAAGAGGTTTTCCTTAATACTGTGAAATTACCATTAAGTGTTTAGAATATAAATAAAAATAAAGTACTTGTAAAATCTTGGGGTTTTAAGTGGCATTTATTATTATGGAGTTTCTTATCCTTATTCTGACACAACAGATTCCTTGGAGGCAAGATGAATTGAAATAAAAACAAACAAACAAAAAGCCAACAAAAGTTTTATAATGAGTGAAATTCCAGAAGCATATTATCAGTGACCAAGGCACTGTAAGAGAAAATTAGGATTTAATATCCTCTCAAAAGATTCTACACTACTCAGACGTCAGGGAAAGGTATATAAGGCGAATTTAAATCACAGGTTTACAAATAAAGATTTACAGATAAGGGAACAAATATGTTAAAAGTTTATTATGGATAGCTAAATTATGAAGAATAGGTGGAGAATGTTCAGACAACTATGTAAAGTATGTAACTATGTATGTTCAGAGACTATGTAAATAGTAAATGTAATAATAATAATGTCTGCTTAAGTGCTGCAAAACTAATTAAAATGTGATTTAATTTGCTCTATCTCCTGCCATTACTGGCCTAAAATCTTCTGCCTTATGGCACAGTCATAAAATGTCCTCTCACTTTTAAAGGAAGTTATTTGTGCTTCTCCCACAGCAGAAGTTACTTTCAAGCAGCTTGAGATGACTTTCTAACTTTCAATGACCAAAATTAGCACATTATTATGTTAGCTATACAAACATTTTATTACCACTTAATGATACTGGGTCCAGGAAAAGTAAATTCCTACTCCATTAAGTTGCTAGTCATAATAACCAACCTTTATCCCTGCTTTTAAAACTTGGTAATGAAGCCTATTTACTTATTTGTGCTTAGAAGATTAGAAGCTCTGCTTCTTTTAACTACTTAAAACGGATCCTGATGAGGATGGGTAGTTGAACACACACGATCACGCACACTATTCCAGATATGTTGTAGTTTTCTGAGAAACACAAGTTGGGAACTTTTCATGTCTCTTTAAATGATTTTTTAGTGCAACCTGTCCGGTTCTGGTGTTATGCACACCAAAAGTCCTTATCAGTCCTGTTGGTATTATCTCTGGTTATTCTTAGCACTAACTCACAGCCAGAGCGCTTCATAATAATTTTGTGGCTCATATTAAGGGGGGATTTCCCATTTTTCCCCCTAACCCTTTAAGTATGCAGGGAGGAATGCAAGAGCTTCTCTGGTCAGAGAAGCACTAGCTGCTGCTGTCCCTCTGTCCCCATGGCCCAAATTACACAGCAGCAGGAGACTATGTCAGTTAAGAGATTGAAAAGAGTAGGATTACTTAGGTTGGCAGGCAGATAAGTGTGAGGATATAAAACAGAATTTTAAATGTTACAAGTTATAAATAATATGATTGTTTTATGCTCATGGGCATCTGGACTAGATTATTTTAGCTCCTTTCCAGCTGAATCATTCTGCTTCATGCTACTATACAGAACTACAGTGAGTCTCATTTAGATGGGGTGCATCCATGACACATACACGTAAATAGTGTTAGACATGCTATGCGATTAACTGATGGAACTCATTGCTAAAGGATATCATTTGACAAATATTCACAGCTTACTGAGCTTGCTGTGTTTAGTAACAGAATGAGCAGTAAGCAGGATTAAGATAAACAGTGAGCCTTCAGTTCCAAAAAGTTTATATTATTATCTCACAGTTTAGGTACATTATAATTCTATTTAACTATATTTAGAGGCAGAGAGAGTTTTCTGCTGCAAATGGATATTATATTCATCCTTAAATTTTCTGATCCATCCTTATAATTCTTATTTTCTAAATCTTGCTTTGTAGTTAACAAGTGGCTGTGTCCCACTCTTTTTGCTAATTCTTTTGCTAGCTAGATTTAAACTTACAGTTTTTTCACCTTTCAATCAACTAATTAAAGAGACCTTTCTTTGAAGCCTAAATTAATAGGGAAAAAAACCCACCAAACATCTAACTTAGCAAAGCAAACAAAAATAATTAACAATTTGAAAAGTAAAATAGTCTTGAAGGTCTTACATTAAAGTCTAGAAAAAAATAAGGATTTTATATTGCATTGCATAAAACCCAGACAGTATCCTAAGTCAAAGCTGCTGAAATGCTGACCTCTTAGTGGCATAACTCAGCAGTAAATCTGATACAAACAGTATAGTGATATTGGTGACAATGCCTTAAAGAAAATGAAACCAACCTCTTTAAATTAAATGAAATAAGTTATATCCATATCTCTGTCCGAGATGCAAACTTTCAAGATGCTGTGCCTTGAGGAAAAATGATACCATAGCTCTGAAGAAGCAGAATGGGACCTAGAAGCCCAAACTGCCATTTTATATTTTGCTGCAAACATCCTCTGTTACAAAAAGGAGGGACAGGGGATACTAGAAAGAGCTGAAGAAGTAAAGCACTGAAACTATGAACAACAGGGTACTGACTGTGCTTGGTCATTTGATGCAAACAAAAAAAAATTTCTTCTAATTGATGCTCTTATCTCTGAACCTAGTACTATGTGTATAAATTAAGTTACTTTTGGATCTTGCTTCTATTCTCAAACATACTGATGAGACTATCCCTTCATCAAGGAGAGAAGAGCAGGTCAGGTGCACTGGCAGTGACACTGCACAGTTTCTTACCATTTCATGAAGAGCAAAGGCTTGGACTGTACCTGTAACCTGTGCAGCTTCAGCTGGAATGGCAGGTATTTCTTCCCATCAAAGTTTGAAACACACTGTATTTCAGTCTCAGTACCACAAGAGGTGTATGTGAGGTGCTATTTTAGAACATTGCCATGGGGGTGGCATCAGAATTAGGCTGGGATGTGGTACCCCACCTGCTGCTCAGTGTACACAGCAGTGGCAGTTCAGCAGCAGGATTTGTCACATTTCCTGTTCAGCAGCAGTATCTGTCACATTTTCTGTCAGAGTACTTGTGCATTTCACTTGTATTACCCTTATTTGTCTAGACTTCTCCTGCCCGAGTAATGGCTTCGTCTTTGATAATTATTAATGGATAAATTGTATTTTGGCTTACACTGTGAAATTCCACAGTCTCAGCCCCTTACACATAGAAAGAGAAGGGCATTTTGTCTTAAATCACATTTCTTCCTTCCTGCTTTATATGTGGAATTTCCAACTTCTTATCTAATCCAGAAAATTAATAACAGTCCTATTATACTAATACCTAATTTTCTGTGGAAAAAAAAGGAAGTATTATTCTCCTCTTAAAGGAGAAACTGGATAGTCACAAAGAAATTACAGCTTTATAACTTCTGCCCTCTCCTCGAGAGTCAAAATTATAAAGAGATTCCTTTATTAAATACAATCAAAGATATTTCAGATAATTCAACTACTATAGCCATCACCACCCCTCTAGAGAAAAGGCTTTTATTCATACAGGTAGCAAACTGAAAACAACAAAGACAGTATGAACCTGTTGTATCAAGTGTCCTTAGTTCAGGTATCTGATGGCTTATTCCAGAGCTCTTCTGATTTTATCACAGACATCTTATTTTTTAAACTAATGTTTTTTATCATTGTGCTAGACAGGATGTAATTATCTGGTCCTTTTTCTCTGTACAACAGCAAAAGCATATTGTTATTGTACAAATACATGTGAATGAACTGCGCATGGTTTTCCTAAGTACTAGGAATGACTCTACATGTCTTTTTGCTTAGTAAATAGCAACAGGAGAATCTAAAGTGCTTCTAGGTAAACAAAACAGATGCCTTTTTTCAGATGGTCATTTTATTATATAATGTAGAGTTCATATCAGAGGTTTTGGAGCACAACGGATTGTGAAAGAAAATGGAGTCTTATACACTATTGGCAGCAACTCCTTTGATTAAGGAAAAACATATGTTTGCACAGCTGATTTCACATGTAGCATTTTTATCTATAGAAGAGATATAGGTTAGGTTACCACAATGGGAACATGAACAGTTTTGGCAGTTTGTCGAAACTTCTCAAGTCTGAGTTCCCAGAGTTCTTGCTGATTCAGAAAAGATAATGTCACTGCTCAGTCCACAGTAGAGCTGCCAACCAATTTCTCATGCAGTATCATTATTCTAAGACTTGGAGTGAGCCTACAAATCTACCATGAAGAAGCAACAGTGATAAGTGGTGTCAGTTTACAATTGCTTCCTATTCACTCATTTTGAACATCTTTGTTTGTCTGGACATTGAGGTGATTGGTTTCAACTTCACCATACATCTGAAGCCATCATGATGTATGTCATCATCAATAGGAAAAAACATGCAAAAGCCACTTGCCTCTGCCTCACATCAAGAAAACTGACAGAACTCTTACATACAAAAAAAACCAACAAATTCCTCTAAGACAAAGAAAACCTTTCTGCAATGTCTGTGGTGATATAAGAGGAGTAAGTATGGCTTGAGGATACAAGAGGATCTGTAACAGAAGGACAAGTTCAATGACCCAGGAAATTTCTTAGTCCTGTTTTCCTAGGAATCTTTCTATAGCTAACTTGTTTTTAACTCAAATGAATGGATGTTTTAACAGTGTTGCCTACAGTTTCAGGGAAATAGACATTTATTATTCACTCATCTTCTCATTTGTTTCTCTTCTAGTGAGATTATACTTGGCCATCTACCCTTGTCCAAGAAGGAGATCCATGTAATCTATTTAAGACCAAGATCACTTGTTCACTGTAGGTGAAATGCAGTGAAGTTCTCATCTAGTAGTAGGAACTAAGTGACACTGCATAACTACTAGTTCTAGTTGGCATACATAAAAAAAAAAGACTGTCATTCTTTGTTAATCTCTGTGAAATACAATCCATTGCATTACATTTCTAGGTGAAGTGGTACAGAATTAGGGGCTTCCAAAAACTCTGCCTTTGGACTGGACATAAAGTTGAAAAACTTTGTGTTGAAACAACCCCATTTTAGCATTTTTAACTGTGGTCTTTGATGGAATGACTTAAAGCTGATAAAATACCACTATGGTACAAATGGTATTTTCTGCCCCAAAGGGTCAAGGGAGGAATTGTTCCTAATCTGCTAAAAGTCTTCACCACCAAATCTCCCAGGATGTGACCGACACAAAAACTTTGAAGTTAATTCAAAGAATTACAGAGCTGCTAATTAACTTTAAATACTTTTTTTTTTTCAAGTTTAAGGCAGTAGCAGCTTCAAGAAACATTGCAGATTTCAAGACTTGGAGTTAATATTGTCAAAGGTGACAACGTAAGCAAGCACTTGCACCTGGTGGAGGTAGAAAATGCAGTCCACAACTGTTACCCTAACATGCCAAAAATGTGCTACTGACAAAAAAAAATTAACAAGGTAGCAAAAGTTACCTCTAAAGTATAGAAATATCAACTAAAATTACAAGCTGCTGACTGGTTGCTATACTGTCCTTCATTACTTTGTTCTTAATTCGTTTATGTGAAAGACAAGTCAGGAGCTCTGTATTGTAATTAGCAGTAATCAAAGTCAATCATGACAATATATACAGAGACATATACAGAGTATTTTCCCTCAGTACATCTGATTTAAGTAATTGCATGAGAGACTCTAGCCTATGATAAACTTTCAACATTGGCTCCTGCAAAATTACAAGAAAGACTAAAAAGTAAGACAATATGAAATATTTTCTTAAAGTGTGTTTGTCTATCTGTGTTTAATGGACCTACAAAACCACAGCTCCATTGTTTGGACCGTGTTCTGTATCACGCCTCCCACTTAATGTCTTCTTCTATGTCATCAAGCAGATCTTGACCTTACCCTCCATCTGTGCCCTATGTGAATTTATAACTGGTTCTTTCCATCCCCCATCCCTTTCATTTCAGCACTGCTGAGGACATTACCCTACGACTTCTGAGCCTACTTCCTGCTGTAAAGATTCCTCCCATTTATTCTCTTCTTTCTTGTCCATCTTCCACATCGATCTGTGCTCACTCTTCTAGGTCTCTGTTTCCTGGCCTGTTGTGTCCAGGGTTCTTCCTCATATCTCTTCCTGCTCTAAGTCATCATACTGAACCTGGGTTCTCCTCAAGAAAGCTGTACACCAAATGGCTCTCCTCATTTTTCAGCACAGTTTTGCATACCAAAACCAACAGAAAATAGACAATTCTTCTACACAACTGATTTTCTGCTTAGATGCATAATGAATATGAAGTTGACACTATACATAAGAAGCACAAAACTTTATGTTTGAAAGGATAAAGCTGAAATTTCTGAGATAAATTTATCACCCTTTTGCAATTACAATGAAAGGGCAAGCTGTCAGGTACATTGCAACTCCTAACCAGTGACGTTTTCTTGGTGGGCTATAGGAGACTGATTCAAGACAAAACTAAGACATTGATGAAAGCTCAGGGTCAAAAGCCTTAGAAAAGATGGGGGGGAAAAGCTTGCCCAGGAAGTTAAAAGAACCTTTTTTCCCCTTGACAGGGAAGTAGAACAAGACCAATAAGCTGTCTTTCTATGAGAGCTCATAAATTAAGGTTACAAATATACTTTGGAGTTTGTTTATTTTTATTCATAACCTTTGTACCTGAGATGTGGTAGCTGAATTGCTAAACTGTTTTCTGAGTAGGAAATAGAGGTTTTGTCTTTCCCTCTGTAAGAACAAATGCCTGTATTTTGGCTGACATAGAGAGCAGGATACTGAACTAAACTTGAGCCAACTTAATCTAACGTGGAAAGAACATAATTTGCCTGCTGTAAAACAAAAGAGAATAAATAACACCATATATTCTGTCTGGAAATGTGCTCGTGATAGATTCTTCTGCTCTTTGTTTTGGTTTTCCATTATCCTGTTCCTCGGACAAATGCTTTGCAGGAGTGGTTCTATCCATCCTTCCTGTGCTTATTACAGAATGGTCCCTCTTTCCAATCACAGTTGTCAGGCATTTATAGTGCAGCTGCAACAACTCTTGCAGTTGAACTGAAGGAAAGTATCTGAGGAAAGCAAAAGATGTTTCCAATTTTAAGTAGAAAAGCCTGTGGTTTAGTCTGTTCTGCCTACATGTTAAAAAAAATTGTCCTATTACCCCACAATGAAAGGATTTTTTTTAACATCTCACACTTCTCCTTAGATCACCAGTTTAGTCCATTTTAGTCGCCCTTTATATAGAATGTCTTCTGTAAAATGCCAAGATGGCTGCAAAGTCTGGGATGCTTCTGGAAATTGCATTTCACAGAATCACAGAATCAGAGAATATTAGGGATTGGAAGGGACCTAGAAGATCATCTAGTCCAACCCCCCTGCCAGAGCAGGGTCACCTAGACTAAGTCACCCAGGAACACATCCAGGCGGGTCTTGAATGTCTCCAGAGAAGGAGACTCCACTCACTGGGATTTCAGTCTTCATTTGTGAATAATCTGTGTTTATGTGAATAGTCATGTTTCTGTGTCTTACATTTTTCTATCTGAGGCTCTTTTGGACCTTTCTGCAATTACTCTGCAGGCAATTGTGTTTGACAAGTTAATTGCTACAATCTTGGTATATCAGTAGATTAAACTAAAAATCTCCATCTTTCTTCCAGCCAATGTACCAAATTGCTAGATTAAAACGCTGCCAAAGTTCAGACATTTCTTGATTTGTGGTTGTAACAGATTGTTGTTCCCAGAGCAGGTGCATAGCCAAGGCCTCTGCAGGTGATCGGCAGGCTGTCAGGAGAATACATATGCCTGTGAATGCAACAAGCCCTTCTTTTCACGGTGTGATGCTCACCAGGGCTTGTATCCCCACAGACTGTGGGCTTTCACATCCCTCTAAATGCAGCTAAGATCATTCTGGCTGGCCAAAGTGACACATATATGTGTACATACAAATATTCAGAAGTGAGCACCAACGCATATGAGTGAGCTTATAATTATATGCATTGGATAGTCTAGAAAAAAAAACTGAAAAAGAGAATGATAAAAACCATGCCTTTGTATAACTGTGTGTAAATTAATATCAAAAAGCTAAGGGGCTAGGTATTTTTCTCTATCCTTTTGCGCTAGGACTGCTACACACCAGGCAGACATCTCTTTTATGCGTTTTGAGATCAGCAGAGGTCTTCTGCTTCTTTTATTTATTATGAAATGTTAAGTAACTTCTAAGGGAACAGTTGCTTCTCTTATGAGGCTTTGTAGCACCTTAAGATCTTAAACTGTAACAAAATACACTTCAGTCATTGCAGAATGGAAAGATGCCAGAATGGGTTTAAGATTCCACAGCCAAAGTAATCCAGCTAGCTGGTGCTTATGTCTCTGATTTTATATGTGGGAGGTTTAAGTCTATTCTAGTTTTAATCGCATGGTGATATATTGAGGATGAAAAAACTGCAGAAGATCAGTATTCTCCAAATAATTTACTACTGTTGCAAGACAAGTGTCTTCACATTTGTGCTTTTCATTTATTCCATC
>JANHGL010010222.1:9897-20525 GCA_024611195.1 Ceyx melanurus
ATTATTTAGATAATTTTAATTATTTAAAATATTATTATTATTTAAATTATTTAAGAAGTTTTATGCAGCTTGATGGGGATGAGTTAAGAGTAGAACTGCAGCTGTATTGAAGCCGGGTGAACATCCCATTGCAACTCTGCATCTGGAGGAGGTCACCCTTGGGAAAGCAGTCCCTGGGAAACTCATGGCACAGTGCTCAAAGCTGGAACCAAAAAAATAGCATTTCTTTAGCTCCTGTTGTTAACCAAACACCTGATTTCAAACAACTGATCAGTCCCAAAGAGGGAAAAATAATATTAATGAAGTTATAAGAGAGAAGGAAACCAGTCAAGGGGTTGGATGAGACGATACCCAGAAGTCCCTTCCATCCCTGGCCATTGTGATTCTGCTGCTGTATCCACAGGGGGCTTCTCTTTTGGTCACAGGGAACCCCGTGGTTTGCAAAAAACCACCCCAAAACTCAAAAACCACCCCAAAAAAAAAAAGAACAAATCATGATCAACTCCCTCCCCTTTCTTTTGTCTTTCGTGTCGTAGCCACCTCGTAGCTCCTCAGGTGCCATTTCAAGTGACATACCCCTGTATCCCACCCTCCATGCCATACATCCCAAGGTGCTTTGCAGTGCAGTTTTATCACCCTTTGGACAACCTCAGCCACATTGCCAGGACTAAAAGATCCCTTTGGTTTAGCTCAGGTTAGTAAATAGATGGGGAAAAGCAGAGAACTGCCCCTGATCAAACCCATGAGTGTGGGTTTCCCCTCTAGGTTTCAATGCATGGGTTGCTTTGCCTCACTGGGGAGCAGGTTCTGCCTGTCTTGGTGGCAGTGGGAAATGGGAAAGCTTCAAATGGGATGGGATTCATGGAGTTTTCTGCCTTGAAAATCAGTTTTCAGTGGGAGAACTCAGAGCAGCAGCTCACCTAAATGAGGTGTGGTGGGGGTTGCAGGGTGTACCTGAGGATCTGGGATCTTTTCAGCCAGAGTGTTGGTGGAACTTGCTAATCCAACCCTTGAATGTGGAAATATTCTTAATAATAAGACTTCCCTTTCATTCAATCTTATTTTACAAAGTGTTTTTTTTTTAATAAATGCAGTATTTTCCTCAACCCCTTGCTATGTTTAGTGTGCAGCCAGTGAGGAGTCTGAACAAGTCAGAGCACCACACCTACCATTTCAGTTAAAAATCCAAAATCAATAATTAGGAAAAGAAATATTTATGATGATACTTGGACCTTAGAGTTTGAGTTCCTTCTTTTTTTCCTCTTGTGGAGTCTGAATAGATCCTTGAAATTCCATCTAACCAAGGGGAAAAATTCCTATTGCTTCCTTAGGCAGAGTGCTCCTTTACATCTGTCTGTCTAGTGCTCAGAGTTTTGATCTCAGCTGGATCTGTGTGAGCTGACTCACAGGAAAATACCTTGGTTTCAATCCATTTCATTTCTACTGAAAGAAAAACCTGAGATACATGAAACCGAGATCAGAATCTGACTCATTTAGGCACCCACTCTGTAAAAACTCAATTGCAACCAGCAAACTACCTGTAATTATTCATGTAGCACTGTTGCTTATGCCCTGTTTCCTTTTTTTTCTCCTCCTCTTTTTTTTTTTTTTTTTGTTCTCTATCCTCCTGATATGTCTCTTCTTAAAAGTGCCAATCAATGGTAAGTTGCCCCTTTGCCCCAGGGAAGAGATGTGGAGGGTTGGGAGAGGACGTGGAGCTTGGAACCAGCCCCCCTGGGTTCTGTTTGTTGGCTTGCATGTCAGTTGCCACAGAACATCCCACCCCCCCCGTGGTCCCAAAGCATGTTCAGCAGCCAAGTCCAGGCTTGGATCCATCAGCACTTGCCCCTTTGCATTTGTCCTGCAGTGGTTTCCATCTCCAGCTGTCACCTCAGCTCCACATCCCCATTGCAGTCCAAGCTTGATGAATCCATGAGCTCATTCTCTGCATCCTTTTTATTTTGCTCACTCCAAACATCTGCTCTAAATTCTGGAGGTGTGAAAAGCAGCACCTCAGCAGTGTGAGAAGGACACAAGTCCACTTTCATGCCCTGGGACTTGGTGAAGTTTCAGACTGAAACTTTGAGGAGGTGTAGAACTGAACTGCCTGACCTTCAACCTCTTTGGAATCAGCTAATTGATCTTGAAATCACTGCTAGAGTTCAGGCTGCTCTGCAATGCTCCCACTGTAGAACCATGGACTCATCCCAACCAGTCTTGCAACTCCCCTGGGATTGACTGTTCTACTGGTGTGTAGCCTTCCCAGGCAGAAGCAACCCCAGTGTGTGTGTGTGTTGGGGGGGGGGGGGGTGTCTTTGCCACTCTAGAAACCTCTGTAACTTAGATGCCTTCTTCAGCAGCCCAACCAAGCCCAGGACATGATGAGATGCTCTTTTTCTAGATGAAACCCACACGATGGGCAGTGACACCAGCAGCCTGGTCCAATCCCACACCTACAAGAAGAGAGATCCAGTGGATGTGCCCTACCAGACTGGCCAGCTTCATCCAGCCATCCGTGTGGCTGACTTACTGCAGCACATCACCCAGATGAAGTGTGCAGAAGGCTATGGCTTCAAAGAGGAGTATGAAGTAAGTGGCAGCTCTTTTTGTGGTGTTTTTGGCTTCCTCTGTACCATGGGATGACTCAAGTCAAGGATGCCAAGGGGAGATTGAGGGGAGATCAGAGAATGGAAAGGAACCCTGGTTGGAACCAGCCAGGATGAGGAGTGAGATAGAAAAACCCAGCTTGGAAATCATAGAATGATTTGGCTGGAAGAGACCTTCAAGATCATCAAGTGCAGCCATTAACCCTACACTGCCTAAAATCTCTGCCTAATTCTAATTGCATAAAGCTCTATGCTCAAAAAAAAAAACCCAGTTCCACTAGTGTTCTCCCAGAATCTTCTGAGGGCCATTACTGTATCTGTTCAGGTGTAAAAATGAACATCCTTAGTCCATTTTTCTCTGCCTTTTAGCTCAGATTTTAAGGAGTTTCTTCCTTCTGACTGATTGTCATGTAAAGCAACACTCTAATCTGGGTTGAGAAGCTGTCAACAGCAGGTAGTTCCCCCCAGGATTCTTCAGTGGATTTGAACCCAGCAAACAAAACAGCACAAATATATCACTTCACTGAGGAAAACCACCCCAGATTGATCCACAGGCTTTGGCTATAAATGATCCAAAGTGCTGCAGCAGAGGAGGAGAATTTCTGAGGTGTTCTTGATTGATCTGGTGGGAGGAAGCACTGCCTGAGAACTTTGAATACATCCTATTGAATCCAACATGATGTGAGCAGATCTACTAAAAAAAAAAATAAATTAAATGTTCCCCTGCCATGTGGTGGGGGTTGGAACTTTGCCCTTTGTCACACCAACTCTGTGGCTTAAATAGAGAATTATTTAATCTGGATATTTGTATTAAGAGCCCTTCCAAAAATGCTTCAGGCCACTTCCAAAATCACTGATGACATTTGGGGTTTGGTTTGGTTTTTTTTTTTTCTCCTCCCTGAAAATGTAGAAAACAATCTGTTCCCAGAAGGAGCTCATCAGTTGTCAACTTTCATTTGTGGAGCTGACTTAAAGGAGTCTGTTCCTGAGAGTTATTTAGAAAAGATAGAATTGAGAATTCTTGTCTCTGGAAAAGATTTGGCTCATCAGCCAAAACCTTTTGTAGCAGCATTAAGCCTCCAGGAAAGCTACAATTAATTTATTTAAAAAGAAAAAAATAAGTGTAAAATGGAATTTCTGATGCAACCAATGCCATGACTTTTTAACTGCAGAGGATCAAGTGCTGCTGCTGAGTTAGAGTTTCCAGGAAAACCACTTAATTTTGAATTTACCAAGCTGCTGAATGCCATCCCCTCCCAGCCAGAGTGCTCAGGACTAAGGCTGGTAGATGTGATGCATCAGGGTGCACTTTATTCACAGTGGCAGGGAAATTGGGGCTTGAGATTCCACAGCTGTGCCTGGAAAAGTCTTCTTTATGTTCCTAACCAGAATGAGCTGTAACTAGACATAGCTGAGGGCTTTTTTTCCCACTGCACTCCTGCTTTTCCTCCACATGCCATGAAAAAATTGCCCCTCCAATTTATTCCAGCACTGCAAAGACAGAATCTCTGTTTATGCTGCTGTCAGATTGATCCCATCCCCTTTCCAAGGCTGAACTAGACAGTGAAAGAAAACTTCCCCTGACTAAATTATCAGGATAACTGTCCAAATGTAAATGGAGAGAGAGTTTTGGCAGGGGATTTGTTTTGAATGAAGTCCCCTGGTTGATTTTTGTTCTAACAAGACAGCAGGATTAGACAGCCTCACCAGGGAAGGACTTGGATTTGGGAGAAATTCACACAAAATAAAATCTGTTGAAGCAAACAGAAAATAAAGTAGCATGTTACCCCTTAGGAGAACTTCAGAGGAGTGCAAGGATACAGAGCATTTACTGTCATGCATAGTTTGAAGTGCTTTAAATCAATACCTAAAGGGCCCTGGGGGGCAAGAGGATGGGGCCAGACTCTGGGCAGTGGTGCCCAGCACCAGGACAAGGGGCACTGGGCACCAACTGGAAGCCAGGAGGACAAAGTTGTTTGTTGTGAGGGTGTCAGAGCCTGGCCCAGGCTGCCCAGAGAGGCTGTGGAGTCTCTCTCCTCTGGAGAGATTCCAACCCCCCTGGATCTGCTCCTGTGTGACTTGATCTAGGTGCCCCTGCTCTGGCAGGGAGGATGGACCAGATGACATGCCCTAGTTCAGGCAGAAACAGGGTAATTCAGCACCCTCTTTGAACTGAAAATGAGATTTTTCTCACCCCCTTGTTTGTGATCAGTGAAGCTGGGTGCCTGCTCCATGCAGATGGCTGCCTGGCCAAATGAAGGTGAGTTGACAGAAGACACTTCCAAATCAATTCCAGTGTCCACACAGGAGCTTGGACTGGTTTAACTGAATCGATTCCAAAACACACCTTGAATTAAAACACTGCAACTTTGCCTAGATAAAGCCTTGCAAAATCAATTTCCCATTATGGGCTGTGACTGGGGAGTTGTGAGCTCCCATTACCCCCAACCCAGAGTGGAAAAAACCAGGATCTACAGAGGGTATCCCACTCTGATCAACCTCCCCTCACTGGCACTGACAGGACTGTGGCAATAACAGGAGCTGAAAACAAGATTCTGCCACTTAGCTCTCATTTGAAAGCCTCTCCCCCCTGCACTGTCTCTCTTGCAGGAGGTTTTGTGGCAGTGAACTGGTTCTGGCAGGAGATTGTTCCATCCTGATATCCTCAAATTTCTCCTGTCCCTGCTGCAGTGAAGTTTTCTGCTGGCAGGATCAACTGTGCCTGCCCCCCATGTAACTCTGATTAATGCTACACTTAAACCCATGGATACCTGTGAGGATAACAGGCTAGGATCTTCCAGCAAGGTCAAGAGCATGAAATACATGATCTAATATATGTTAAACCACTTTGGTTTAGCACTTCTTAGCACCTGTTTTAGATGGGTACATGTATTTTTAAGTAGGTTGGCTGGTCCTGGGCACTGCTCAGTGACACCCCAGGGGATTGTGGTCAAAGGTGGCTGTAAGAATAAAAAAGAAGGATAATTTGAAGAGGATTTGGAGATGAGTCTTGAGAATAATTGGGGGTATGAAAGAAATCCTGTCTTCATAGTGATGTATTCCCTGGAGGGGAACTTCAGGCATCTGCAGGTAGATGAACAGGCTCAAAAATGGATTCCAGCTGCACCCCTTGCTCTGTGTCCTATCACTGGGTGTCCCTGAGCAGAGCCTGGCTCCATCCTCCTGTCACTCACCCTTTACACCTTTATAACCATTAAAAAGGCCAAAAAAAGAAATAGAATTCCCTGTTCTGACATCATGCAAACAGCAGGAAAAGCAGAAGGATTTTGTTGCTGGTGTTGGTACCCAGCTGGTGCTGCTGTCCCCACACATGTCCCTGGTGACCACAGCTGGCCTGGCACCTCCACCCTGCCCATTTTGCTCCTCTGCCTCATTCTCTGCTTTTCTTTGCTCCTCTGCAGCACCAGCTGAGACAGTCAATACCACAATCAGCTCGGGTTATTTTCCAGCCCTTTAGAAAGAAAGCAGCAAGAGATGCTGGAAACATGAGGTGGGAATGGGGCCATTTAGTCCACAGCTCAAATACACAAAGGACAACACCTGAGTCCTTCCAGAAGGGAGAGCAGGTGACTGCTTGTCTCTCTTTCTTGTTTTGTAAGCAGGAGAAAAAGCTTTTGGAGCCTTTAGAAATAAAAACAGAAGTCAAAGAGTGGCAATTTGTCCTGTGAAATATAGATGGGAAATTTGTCCTGTGGAAAATTGGAGATACTCATCAGTACTGTTATTTTTATGGGGTTTTTTGGGTGAAAAATCTGTTTAAATGGGGCTCAGAACAGTCACCCAAAGGAATGAACACCCAGTTATATCTTTCACACTGGGAAGTCTGCTACAGGCCTATTTTAGGTTCAGATTGCCATGGGATTTGCAAGGATTTCCCAGATAGCTCATTCCTGATTGAAAAAAAAAACCAAAACAATACAATTAGTGCCACAACTTCCCAGTGCCTGCAATATCCATTTAATTCTTGACTAAACCTGGTAGCAGAATGGGAGACCTCCAGACCACCAGCTATCCAGGTGCCCCCAGGACTTGCTAAATCTCACTTTTTCCTTCCCCAGGTCAAATAAACCTCCCTGTTTTATGCAGAAACAGCTTTCTTTGTGCTTGTTGAAGCAGATTTAATTAGAAATTTTTTTTATTATTTATTTTTATGTGCCTCTTGGCCTTCATTATCCCATGGTAATAACTCCTCAACCTGCTTCAGAAAGTGGTGGAGTTTTTCCCTTCTTGGGTTCACTAACAGTCTGACAGAACTTGTTTTCATTTCCCTCCCCTCTCCCCCTGACCTGGGGCTCAATAATTAGGATCTTTGAAATCATTGCAAAAACTGTAAAATAAAAAATCAGACTGATTCCAAGTCTCTCCTTTGGGAAGGAGGGTTTGGTTTCAGGTCTAGCCAAGCTCTGGACCCCACAGGAGGAAGGAAAACAAGGCCAGGGAGCTTCATCCCACTCATCACTTGAGTTTCCAGAGGGAAATCCATGGCAGTGGCTTCAATGAGCCATAAGGTGAGAGGTTCAACTTTTGCTAGTGACAAATCTGAGTGGAAAGAAAGAAAAGTGGGTTTTGGAGCATCACAGGCTCAATGCTGCAAATTAGCACTGGGCTAGCTTATTAATGATGCAAAGAAGACATTGAATATTTGATCAGAATCCATCATTCCTGCTGGAATTCCCACTTTATTTACTCCTGAAAACTGCTGATGGTTTGAAAAGTGCTGCTTTTCTTCCCCTTGCACCTGCAGAAAGGGATTGGGCCAATGGATGGGCAGGGGATAATGTATTGTAATTTAATGTTCAAGGTATTATTCATTCCTTCCCCCTCATCTAAGCCTCCCTGCCTCCTTCATATTTTATTAGTGCCTTTTAAAAAGACATTAAAAAATCAGCCAGGTAGTTATTCCATTGTAAATTATGCAAATGGTGTTAAATGCAATTATAATCTATTTGTTATTAATTATATATACACCCTGGGTGTTTTCTATGGATTGGATTTCTTCATTACCAAAAAAATTAGGGGTTCTGGGAGCAGAGGATTGCTATTGGCTGCTTGTAAAGCAAGGGGAATATTTTTCAAATCAAATTAACATCACTTAGCTATTAGGAGTTTTCATTTAGCAGCAGTTTACCCACCTAAAATATGCATTCTTTTCTGTAATGCATTTGCTTTAAATAAGTTAAAATAGCCATTATAAATTTTTCAGGACAGGAAAATGTGTATTCTTGTGGTTCAGTGTGTCTTTTAAGTTTCCTGACTGGAGCTCTTATGGCACAATTCCTTTACTGGTTGCATTGTGAACCCAGTCTGTAGAACCAGCAGCAACTAGAACATAAAACCTTGGGATCCGAGGGAAATTACAGAATTTGCTCATGATTTTTACAAGTTTAATTGTAGATCTGGTTAGAGATTGACATATTTTCCCTCCCTTTGTCAGCTCTTTGTGTTTATTTTACTGATACTCCACCTCTATGTGTCCTCCTTGCTACTCCAGCTGGATGTCTAGTCCCTGCTGAGGCGACATCTCTGCATCTCAGAGCACCTAAGTCTTCCCCTGCTGTCAAAACTGAGATTTCCACCAAATATCAGGATTGGAACCAAGTACCAAGTCTTGTCCATCTCACTCTTCAACATTCTGTCTGGTTCCCCTGGCAGAATTTGGTGCAATCTGTCTAATAACACTTCCACTGAGAAATGTGATAAATATGGACTTTATTGGCTTATTTTAAACAACTAGTAATTGGCTTAATGAGAGACAGATGCCTGGGATATTTGCATTGTCTTGTAAGGGAAATATTGATGTCGAGATTCCAATCTTTGCAAGTTTTGTTTTATGGAGGGACTCAGAATAAAGGCATCTGCAGCTATTCAGCAGAGCTTTTATCATGTTGCCTTCCCTCAATTAATCCAGCATGAGTGCAGGGTTCTAATGAGAGGAGCTGGAGAAGAAAAATGCAGAGCTGCACTGTACAGAAATCTCCAAATGCCCACAAGAGAGCTGAGAAATTGCTGGATTTTGCTCACTTGATGCAAAGGAGAGAACGAAGATTGGAGGGGAAAAAAAAAATAAACCCAAAACACCAACCCCAACATTTTGTTTGTTCAGCTTTTTATTTCATAGACTCTTTGTGGTCTGTGGACTTTGAAACTTTTCTGTGAACTCCCCCTCGTGTCCTCACCACGTTGTCCTACAAAAAAAAGACTCTCCTGTCAAACAATGTCCCTTTTCTTGCTTTTTTTTTCCCTCCTGAATCTGTCTTCTGTGAATAAATTTGGGTTTTTATTTAGCTAAACTGCTGTTAGTTGTACACAGCAAGTGTAAACCACTTGCAGGCTAGAGTAGAAGAGACATCCTTGTTTCACATCCACCCAGTGATGACTTTCAGGTTTCTCCCTCTGTCATTATTGCTGGAAATTGATTTTTCTTTTGTTTTCCTGTTTTTTCCACTGATGCTTAAAAAATTCTCTCTTTTTCTTCCTTTTCTCTCATTCTTTTCTCTCTCTGTATTTTTCATTTTCAGTTATTTTTTCTCTTTTTTACTATATTTTAAATGAATTGCAAACTCTTACTATGGGAAGGGAAAAAAACCCTGTATTTCTTGCCTGCTTTTTTCATAGCACGTTGTATCTTTATGCTCTGCTTTAATAACATTTCATTAGCTCTTTGAAACCATTCCCTGGGGCAAGCTTTTATTATTTGTAAAGTAAATCAAATGTCATCATGCTAATCTATAGGAGGAAAACCAGGCTAGACTTGGGAGAAGTATTTAAACCTCCTATTACTTTTCTGAATTAACATTTAAATGGCAGAAAAGGGTCCCCCAAAAAATCCTCAAAGCTCTAAGGTACCTCAAACCAGGTTGTAGAATCCATCTGAGTGCTCACATTCTGAGTTCAGCAGAGGAAATTTGGAAGTGAGGGACTTCTCAGTACTCAGAGCACCACTAACAGTGGGAAAAGGAGTGATTGACACTGATAATTCAGTAGCCAAGAGCTACTTGGGATAGTTTAACCTCTAATATAGGAAAATGAGGTGAGTTTTCAAAGGTGGGGGCGAAAGAGGAATGTTATTATCATTCTCATTAATGATAGTAATTAAAATAGTGGTGTTGACATCCCTGAGTTAAGTCATGGATGGTTGTAGTGGTACCCAGGAAAGCTCAGAGTGGATGACTCTGCCTTCACCCAGCAGCTCAAAAAACACATTAAAAATAAATCTATTTTTTAATAAAAAACCTTAAAAAAATGAAAAATTTAAATCCAAAAAGCAGGAAATTTCTTAAGAAGAAATAAGCACTGTTTGAGACCACCTTTAATTGTCTTTTTTTTTACACACAAATTAAAAATAATATATCCTGCACTTTACTTACAGTGCAAGTGGGCATATTGTACCCAGAGGGTTCTGCCTATAAAAAAAAAAATAGATCATCAAATCCCATCAACATACTATATTTTTCTGCTGGAGATAAATCAGGAAGATTAATGAGGTTAAGTTATTGCTCTCTAGCATGCCAGGGAATAAGCTTCTAAATTAGAATTTTAATTGTATTTTCTATTGCAGTCTTCTTAACTAATTCACATTTCCAGTATCTTTCCTTTGACAGAAGTCTTGAAGAATTGGAAAGGAATGGAAGTAAGGGAGTTTTTAAGACTTCTGGAAACTAGGTTAGTTCTCAGATGCTTCAGCTGCTCTGTTAGTCCAGAAGGAGTTTTATTCCTGCTGGTACAGCTTAGAAGTGAATTTCAGGTGTGGCAGAGGTATCTACTGAGCTGAGAATGGCCATCAGCAGATCTCACTGCAAAAAAATCCATATGGCAAGTAGTTCTTTTGTGTTTAGTCAGAGAATCATGGAATATTTTGGCCAGAAGAGACCTTTAAGGTCAAGTCCAAGCCTTAACCCAGCCCTGGAGGGCACCACTGCCCCAGGGCCCTCAGCACCACAGCTCCAGGGCTTGGAAACCCCTCCAGGGCTCACAGGGACTCCACCCCTGCCCTGGGCAGCC
>JANHGL010010223.1:0-39500 GCA_024611195.1 Ceyx melanurus
TCCTTCCTTCCTTCCTTCCTTCCTTCCTTCCTTCCTTCCTTCCTTCCTTCCTTCCTTCCTTCCTTCCTTCCTCAGTTGTTTTACCCTGTGAACTACCCTGATCACTCCTTCCCGCATGCTGGCTCCCTGTGAAGTGGCTGTCAGTCACCCGGCACAGCCCAAGCCGTGTAGTTTGGTGGAACCCGTAAACACAGCACGGGGGTAGCAGAAAGCTCCGCACCCCCCGACGCCTCCTGCACCTGCTGCTCTCCAGTGGTGCTACCAGGGATGGACGCAGACCTCGCTGTGCTGAACAAACAGAAAAAAAAAAAGCATTTACCCTAAAGAGACTGACACTGAAATGTAAGACATAAAAGAACAGCTGAACCCACAGAGGCAGGAAAGGCTGGTTTTGTTCTCTCTGCGCTTTCACGCAGGGCTGGCTGACTCTGTTTGAACTGTTTCAGGAATGAAAAATGGCCATAATTTTGCACTCTTGTTTTTAAAAAGTTAGGCTGGTTGATTTCTAAGGCGGGCCTTTGTTGCAGTGCTGAAAAGCACTCTAATTTCCCCACCTGTTGTTTCTCCTCCTTGCTCTCCATACACACCCTGCTCGTACGCGGAAGCTGCTGGGAACATGGCTGGTGATTTAATTTTGCTCGCGGCTGTCTCTCTTCTGTCTGCCTTCCAGCAATGTAAGATCTGTGGGCTTGTGTGACTGGGGGCTGGGGAGGTTTCCACCGGTTCTCAAGTACTGGGATAAACTGCCTGTTCTATAACTTTAATTTCTGAGAATTTATAGTTTTTTTTCTTGCTGGAGTATTGTTTACCCTCTCTGTGATCTGAAAGGGAGTTGCATCGGTGGGCAGATTACTTTTCCATGTGGGAGAAACTGACTTGATTTTAATTCTGAGGTTTTTTTCTGACTTTTTGGAATTATACTATTGTAACTACCTGTAAAGTTACCCCTAAGCCACATCATGCCTTGGTTTCCGTTCTTATTTAGGCAGCTGTGTCACTGAAAACATTGAAAGGAAGAGTCGTTTTGTGAAATCAGTGACACCAATGCTGGACTGAAAGCACTGTAAAAACTGTTTCCTGAAACAGAGATACATACTAAGCACCTGAAATTAAAGAAGAAAGGAAACCTCTACACCAGGCAGCAATGATATGAGATACTCCATATTATGTCCTGATCATTACATTTCCTTAAGATCTGAATGGATTCATTTTATCCCCTCCTGATATGCCTCTGAGATTCAAGGGCTATGGAAATAAGCGGGCATGTCTGAGAGGCATTTTTACTGTTTATCATTCTGAAACTGCAGTAGCAGGTTTAGTATTTGACATTTTCTTTGAAATAAGTTGATTCATATAGTTGTGTTTACACCAGGAAACAAGATACATTTCGAAGGCACTAGTATGAGATTAAGAGCAAGTTAAAAATAATGACTCTGCCTTTTTTTTCAAACGTCTATAGTACTCCCAATTTATCTAGCAACCTATCTATGTGACTTGACTGCTTGTTTATTTGTTCTCAAAGCCTCAACTACTGAAATAACATTTGTACCCAGCAGAAAAAAAAAAGTGCCTGAGAATATGACCCTTCCAGGTTAGAAAAAGCCCAGAACAACAAGAGGCAAATAAAAAGCACCTAAAGCTTATTTACATTCTTTTTCTTTTTTTTTCTGCCACCAGACTAGCTACGACATACCCTTATGGTCTTCACAGGACATTTCTATCTAGTAGCAATATTTACCATCAATTGATGTGAAGGTTCAACTTGCCTGCCTTGATTTTTAACGTTTAAATGGCAAGGATTAAAACCAAACATCATCCAAAGAAGTACTGCAGTTTGAGCTCTCAAGGAATTGTACCAATACTGAAACCATGAAGGGGCAGGGGAGGAAATGCCCATGCTCTTCACTGTGGTGGTTCATCCGTGTTAGTTAATCTTAGCTAAAATCACAGAAAAGACAATATTAAAAACTTGGGTTTTCATTTACACTGGCAATTTGACATCAAGGCCAAAGAGAAACCTGTGAAGAACCTGATCTGCTGATCTGATGTGTATCACAACAACTTGGTTTACTTTCAGCATGGGTAAACCAACAGAGATTAATTAATGGGAACACCACCATAAGCATGTGTTACAACCGGTTCATTAAGGGGAGCAACCCAGTGTGTGACCCCTTGCTGTGAGCAAAATGCAACATATACAGCACTCAGCACTTCTGTTTATTCTGCTGATCCTCCAGTCCTGAATTAGGAAGGTGTTAATGGGCAATATGACCTCTCTGAAGCCGTGCTGGAAGTCAGGTTTCACTTAGCAATCATCAGAGGTACAACATTTAGTGTCTCAGAACCACGAGTTATTCCAAGAATCATTTGAGTTGAAGCTCAGGTTGTGCAAGAAGTGCTCTAGTGTAGAAAGAAAGAGCAGGAACAATGCAGGAAGTGGTTTCCAGTCAGGAATCCAGTTCTAAGCAGCTAAGATTTGCTTGAGAGATTAGTGTTATGTAGACTGATGGGAAAACAAGGGAATCCAATGAAAGGACAGAATGAATCCCAGTCACTACTGGGAGGAGTCCCACTGTTCCTCTGTTTTGAATAATCTCTTTGAACTAGGACCTTTTAAAATAACTCTTAGTAATTCCAGGACCCATCAAGACATTATGAAAAAGCTTTTTTTTTTTTTTTTCTTAAAGGTTGTTAGGCCACACCATGTAAATTAACATGCACTATCATAAACTGTGAACAGGTATCAACATCTCTAACAGGCTTTTTAACACATATAAAAGGTTTGAGAGAAATGTTTCTTGACAGCCTGCTTTGTCCTACATTTTCAGAGTAAAGGTATTAACTCCGTAACCATAAATGCCACCTGAAGATGAAAGCAAGAAAAGCAAACAAAGGCAAGGCAAGAATACTTTGTAACTACTTCAGTCATGTAATTTAGCCTGCTAGAATTGAACAACTTGATACAGAGGGAAGAAAAGGCTATGAAAATCTTTACTTATTCCTGCTGCAGTGCTTTCTGGAGTCCTCACGCCAGCACCTCCAGTGGGTGAGGCAGAAGATCTCTCCCATTGCTTTATTATTTACTTTAGCCCTTGTTAAATCATAATCACAAAACTTCAATTTGTAATTACATCACTGCTTTCCGTTCACCAGAAAGGACCTGAAAGGCAAGTCCTATGCAGTTAACAAAAAATACAGTAATTATTCCTCTCCTGAGCTCGAGGACTTGATTGGCACCTGTCTTGTTCTGCACAGCAGGCTCACATTTTCTTTTAAGGTGACAGACGTGACTCCAGTTGTCCCATTACGCAGTGCCACAGCTTGGTTTTCATGGGCATATAAAAGCCCACTTGCCCCTAATTGGAGCTAAGTTGCCATCAGTCACAATGGAAGCCACTACAGAACTGTTTTTCCTGGTGCTTGGCTATACCATTGCACTGCCTGTGTATGGTTCAGCAGAGCCTCCCATACACAAATCTCTGCTCCTCAAACTAAAACCCTCCTGACCAAGGCCAAATCACATTACAGCTGAGGCCAGGGTTATACCATGGCCTTGATGATTTGGCTTTGGTTAATTGTATTGAACAAACAAGAATGATTTGGCTCAGTGTCTTAATCTTTTTCCTTCCCCCGATAAGTTTATTTTGTCCAGAGTCTGTTCAGGTTTGTTTGGTTTGTTGTTTTTTTTTTCCCAACTGATTTGGATGTGATGAACTGCCTTGCTGTAGCTCCTCAGTAGAAAGAACCAAGTCCCACACTGGCTTTGTAAGCATTGAATGTCTCCGTGCAGCCACAGCACAAGCCACTATGGGTCACCTACCACTTTGACTGGTGAGCCAAGCAGGATTTGCCAGCATGTAGCATTTTTCATTAAAAAAAAAAAAGAAAAAAAAAAGAAAAAAGATCCTTTTGAGGACAACAGAAGTTAAAATGCAACTTTTCAGTTGTTTTCTGGGAAAATACTTCTCAGAAGTAATTCTTGTGTTTTTATATGAACTTCAGTCTCTCTGAAGTATGTTCCCTAAACCTTCCCCAGTACCATTCTTCCCTTCTGAAAGGGCTGCATGGTGGCAGATAAATCACCAGGCAGAACAAGAGATGCATGGGTGGGAATGGAGGATGTCTTGCTGGATGCAAATACAATGAAAGGTCCAGTAAACCTGCCTTGCAGAGAGAGAGCTGAGATGCTCTGGCTAGTCTCTGGAGAGAAAGGTTAAGAGGTCACTTGAACAAATCCCATAATTACTTCTATAGGGAGAAGACAGATGGGAAAATGCTTTTTTGGGAAAAGGTTTTGGCCACCAGGCTAAGACTTAAGAGGCACACAGGGCAGCACCAGTAATATCTCTAGCTGTATTTTAATGCCACTGCTCCCAGAAGGGAGGACATAAGAGGTGCTGTAGGCTTGCTCTTTAGACAAGTCTTTTTAGTGAGCTCAGGTGAATACCTGGTTTCTTGATCCAGGTTAAGTTTAGGAACAAGGTAGAAAGAAATCTTCTCATGCAGGGTGGCTATGATATGGCAGAAAAATAACTCCAGGTACCCAGAGAGTTTGAAAGTTGAATGATATCCAGTAGCTCTGCTGCATACAGAAACTGCTGACAGAGTATTGCCTTTTGTCCTTGTGAGCCTGCATTCAACTTTTAGGGGAAGACTTCTGCAATGAGGACACCAGTAAAATGAGGTATACAGATACATGTCAGAAGTGACCCTAGAATTGTAGATCAGAAGTGCAGAGATAGTGTTTGATTGGTTTGTGGGTGTTTTTGTGACTGATGCTCAGCCACTGTACAGTAAGAAATGTCTTTTCCATGGCACAGCATCCATTCTAAAACACGGTTTTCACAAGACAGGCAAGTTCTATCAGCTCCAACCAAGAAATGTGGAAATGTCATAGGTCCTTCAACAGAGAGGTCTCGGAGCTCCCCAGCAGATGAGGTGGATAGCAGAGAGCAGGTGACAGGCTCCTCATCTGCAGCTCTCTGCTCTTTCCAACATACTGAATTTTGAGAGCCTGAGGCAGTAACAACAGCTGGAAAAGCACACGCTGTAAGAGGTAGGTAAATGACTTTAAAAGGTGGTTTCCAGATTAGCTGCCCCAGACTGTCACTCTTGAAGAGAAGATCTAAACTTTTGTAGGGAAGAACTGTTTTATCTCATACCAGCCTCTTTCTGTCAAATGAAATGGAAAAAGCAGAAGAACAATGATCTCTATTAAAAAAAATACTGGCATTTTAGGGATGCAACTGAACCAAGGAACTGTGCAATTTGTGAGGCCTTATTTTCACTTGCAGGTCATTTTGCTTGGCTGGTGGGGAAATCAAGAATGAAGCACAAGATCATGCCCCCAGCTGTCACTGGAGCTCCGGAATTTGACAGAACATTTCGTGCACAGTAAGTCTGGAGATCATTAAGATGGTGGCAATGAATAACAACTCAGTCTTGAAGTGGAGCAAAAATATTATCTTAAAAGTTATCTATTCTTTGCATCCTTTGCTAAAGAAAAGAAAAAAAAGATAACAGATAATTTTTCAAATCTTTCAGCTGTTGTTTTCATGATAATGGGGTAAATTCAGCTCAGTTAAAACAGTCACTACTCAAATTCTAATCAGATTACCCAAACCTAAGTAGGGGCTGAGAGCTAATTGTAACTTAGAGAATTCAGATGTCCTGATCTAACAAGCTGTGCTATCAGTTCTTGGACTGTGGTTAGTACCAAACATAAGGAACACAAGAACACAGAACCTCTTGTCTTCTCTGTGGATAATGTTGGCATAGCCTAAGAAGATAACATTCTCCTAAAGGGCTTCAGTTTGTGATTGACTAATAACTTTTGCCCTATGCAAAAGTGTTTATATTTATCTCAAACAATCCCATCTGCCATAATTGCAGTTGTTGTGGGTAACAGTAACAAGATGTAGAATACATTAGACAGCATATTAGATAAGAGAATATGTTAGATAAAGTTACCTAATTTGTTACAAATAATTAATTCAGAATTACCAATAAAAGATATCCCAACAAAATATTGGTGGGAAAACTGATTTCTCCTATTTGTTTCCATCCATGTAGTTGGCATACAGATCCTTGTCTGAGTTTAAATACCAAGAAAATATTTTAAATGGTTTGCATTTGAGATTACAAAGAAGAGGATGTTTAAGAGTGCCTTATGTTGACTAGATTGTGCTCCCACTGGATTCGATAGCACTAACTTTTATGACAGCATAAGGAGGCCAAAGCCAAATCTCTTTGAAAATCCCAACCATAGTTCTTTTCCCTTCTAGACTAATGTTCTTACAAATTTATTCTGCAGGCAAAACTGTGTGGAGTTTTACCCCGTATTTCTGACTGTCCTCTGGACTGCAGGGTGTTTTTTTAATCAAGGTAAACACTTTTCCTTTTTATCTTGGATTAAGAATTTTAAATAACTCTTTAAAACACTTTCATTTTATCAGTAGGTAAATAGCTGTAGACATCTTTTCCCCTATTTTACTTGCATTACCTTAGCAGAGCCTCCCTAGAAGAATGCTGAGTGACACTGAAGTCCCCACTTTGCCATGGCATTTCACATAGCCCTACCAGCTCTCACTTCTCTCTGCAAATCAAGAAGCTGGGGGGCACTTTTTGGGCCAAATATTCTGAACTCAGACACCACAGAGCTTTCATACCTCTCACTCTGTTGGACTTCAAGACGAGTCTGTGAAGTCTCCTAACAGTGATGGGGTGGACTCTCACAGAGCTAGAATTAGTGACAGAGTCTAACTTTCGCACTCTGCTTTATCAACTTTTCCCCAGCTGATGTTTTAGGCTGCAGGTTGGAGAAAGGGTAACTAGCTCATGCCTGCTGCACCTCTCCTCCCCAGAAGAGTAGCTTTCTGCTCCACTTTCTATGTTTGCTCTATGTTTTTTCTCCATTTTCTATGTTTACAGTCATGTGAGGCTCTCACAGCCAGAGGCTTGACTCCACTGCACATCAAACTTAAAAACAAAGTAGCACCACTTAAGTCAACAAACTGGATATTAAATAGTCCACGTGCTCATAGACAGACACTTGACTCAAGGAAGATAGAGCTAACCAGTAACACAGACATGTGCTGTCACATGTACGAAAAGAAGGATTAAGTTAACCTTCCCTTGAAGTAATTTTTTCACTAATTAATTCAGGACTCAGTAAAAGGTGTCCCACATAATACTCACACGGTTTGAAAGAACACAAAATTAACTAGTGCTGCTTAGTCCTGGATAATAGGAGTGACCTATACACCCTGGTCCATCTATCAAACAGAGGTGACTTTATACCCTTCCCACAGGGAGGTCAGAAAGCTAACTTCACTACAGATTTCTCTCATGTCCTTGGATAAAAGCTGCTATATAAATGCAAAGTAGGTTATTAACAACATAAATAAGATTCTCTTTCCAAAACAAACACTCCCCTTTAGCATGAACTGCCATAACAATACGAAATGGCAGTGCTGGGTCAAGCCACAGTGCTCCAACCCACTGCCCTGTCTCTGGGTTAACCACCAAACTGTGAGGGGCGGGTATACAGATTCCAATCATTTCTTGAAATCTTCTTTCTAGGGAATGCTTTCAGGTTTTCTTGGACAATTCTATTCCCAAGCCCATCTGCAAACCCCTATCAAGAGCCTCCTGTAGTGAATGTTTAAGAATACATATAGCTCTTCTTGAATTATTCTTTCCCAAAATAAATTCCCAGCTATGAAAGTCCCCAGAGTTATATAACTAGAAAATGTAAGTGAAGTATTAAATTGTCTACAAGCCTCAATTTTTCGTTTTCTAACTGTTTCTTTTTCTTTCTTAGAAATAGCTTCCTTGCTGGGTGTGTTGTACGTGCTCGCCCGCTACAAGTACTTCCATGGTTACGTCCAGTCTCTGAAAGGCAGGTAAGGAGCTACCAGCTGAACGCAGGTTAAAAGCTCCAGGCTGTGGTCTGGAGCTGGGCTGAGAGCCAAGGACTGGCAGTGAAAAGTGACTACAATTGAATGCAACGTGTGTGAAGTATCAGCAAGAGGCCTGAAGTGGAACTCCCCGGGAACAGGGCTGGCTGTGACAGGAGGACCTGAGGTTAAGATATGCACATACAAAGGTCATGAGAGAGAACAGCTCTGATGCTCACTTTGTGGGCACCCACTTTGTACTGAGCATATTGGCAACTAGACTCAGAGAGGTCTGAAAACAGCAGCACTGCCTGGCAGCTCAGGACAGCTGTAGCAGGGAGGCTGCTCAGGAAAGGCTCGTGCTGTGCCTGCCTCTATGATTATTTTCATTTTTCCTCAGTTTGTCACATGAAGACCTTTGCACCAGCCATACAAAATGCACTAAGGGAAGCGAGCAAATCTGGCCTTGTAGGCTGATGAACTTTCACCAACCAGATAAGAGAACACAGCTCCAGATATGTGCACGTTCATGAACATTAAGGGCACAGCATCTCCCAACATCCCAGAATTCTGCTTCAGCAAATGTGTGCTGGCAAAACACTCAACCACAAACACAAAGTTCAGTTCTTGTTTCACTGAAGCCACTGCACTATCTTCTGTGTCCTGACCTAAGTCTCCTCTTCCAGCATGATTAGAAGTCGCAGAAACAAAACAGCAAGATAAATGTTTGTCATAAAATTAAGAGTTGCAATGTCTATTTCTAGAGGAAGATAACAAACCAGAGTATTTTGTAGTGAATAACCCCACAGCAGCAAAAGACTGCACAACAGAGCTATTTCCAAAAACCTGACCCTCTCCCAGCAAGTGCCCCAGATGCTGAGTTTTTAAGATCAACACTCCTCCATTCTTGTTCAAAAACCTATCTCAAAGTCATGACCAGCAGCAGACCTCCCAGCTTATTGGAGGTTGGTCAGAGTACCTGACCAACAGATGGGCTATAAGAGACACGCACACCTCTCCCTCAGCCCCAAAGGCTTCTCTCCCACTCTCCTAGAGTTGCAGTAAGGTGCTCAGGCTTGTCTGTGGCTTCACCTACAGGTCATGGGATGAAGTAGCTTCATCCTGGAGCAAGTTCCTGACATCACTATTTTGAAACGTGGGGGAAGAGTTTTCTCTGTTTTCCCCAGTGGAAGTCACAGGCAGGGTTTATTACTGAAACACGCCACAGCAGCATTGCTGCCAGGACCCTTTCTGCTTCTACATACCCCTTCTTAACTGATGTGGACAAGCAGTTTCCCTGTAAACACACTGTGTACAGCTCTCCTAACAGTATTTTTCTGCTTTCCACTTCTAGGTTAACAGGTTTTTATTTGAGTTTGATAATTCTAATGTGCCTGATAACCCTGGGTGCAGCTGGGATTGTTAACAGCTTTCTGGATGAATACCTGAACTTCAGCATTATGAAGAAACTACGTAAATTGTTCTGAAGACGGTTTTGTTTTTTTTCTAAATAAATAACATGGATAATTTCCCTGAACACCAACAAGATTGTAAGCTGCAGGTGAATAAAGCATCAGAGCTCTTTACTAACAGCCCATTGCAATGTGACATGCATGATTTCCCCGAGCTGCTTATGCTTTCTCCTCTCCCAGCTACACTCTTGGAAAAGAGTCCGTGTCACAGAATGCCACGTCACATCTGCATTTGCAATCAAACCTTGTTTCCACCCATATAGTCCTGTAAATCCTAAACAAATTACATACAACTAAACCCTTTAATTCACTACGTAATTTAGTTGCAACTGGCACCACAAGTATCAGCCCCTCTTACCCAGTGTCCTTCAGTTTTGCTGGCACCTCTGCAGTGCTCCCATCAGCTCTTCTCCATCACCCTCAGCAGTGCCATCCATTCTATGCCAATGGAACAGGCTTCGATGCAATAGGCTGCTGAAAGGTCCCAGTTCTCCATCTATATCCACTCCCCCTGCAGAAGGCTGCCTAAGCATATATGGAAACACTGCTTTTTTCAGGAGAATACTTAAGGCTGCACATGACCCTACATTTCTGTGAAGGCCTTTTGATTTTATACTCACGTTTGCCCTTCAAGATGCTCAAACGCTCTTCTCGCGGAAGTGGGGCCCTCCTGTCAGCAGATCCCAGTTGTCATACAAAGTCTCTTGAAGACAGGCTGTACCCACAACACGGCACTTGTGAGAGGGAGAGCCAGCCCAAACAAAAGCAGGCACAGATGCTCATCTAACAATTGGGTCTACTGCATTGTCTCCCACCAAGGCACAGATGGCTGGGCTGTGGGAAAGACTAGACAAACATCCCAGCATGGCCACAGCTCCGGGAATCATGAAACAACAATGAAAAAGCAGACTGTCTGTAACAATGGTTTTCTGCTAAAAGGGGGGAAAAGTCACAGCTTACCACTGTGAGCTCAAAGTCTGCTCATGATCAATGTAAACTATATAGAAGAACAGCAAAGCAAGGCCATGCCTGTTTTGCTATTCAAATTATTCAGGGAATGCTGAATATACTCATGCTAGAACCAGCAGGCATAATCTTCCCTTGTTGTGCCTTCAAAGACATGATTTGGACAAAAATACTGTATGTTTACAGTGCTGTTTAGTCAGGTCTATGTAAAGAACATACGTCTTTGTTAAAGTGTACCAACGTTGATAACCTGACTACAAAATAATTCAGTGTTGGAGCAGGTTCAGAATAACTTAACGTGGACACGTACAGAAGTTAGATTGTGACTAAGAGACGCAACTTAGCACCTGCAGGTGGCAAGGGCTGAAATGGCATTTGAAACAATAAAATCAAACAAGTACAAAGGGGAAAGACTTGGGTCCAATAAGAGCTGCCAAACGGAAAGGGACAGATCATGATGGTGACCATGCTGGAGCTGACACAGCTGCAAAAAGGCTAACTCTCCAGGGAGAAAGCACAACAGGGGCAGATTTAACCACAGAAATTACTGGGAATTGTTCCACTAACTTTTCTTCTACGGGTTGAAAGACACAAAATCCACCCACACACCTGCCAGTGATGCCTTCAGTCATGGGCAGCAGGAAGTGCTTCCAGCAGACTCAAAATGAAGGCTAAGGTCCAAACTACACAACAGGCTTGAAATACGCACTAGAGGAGGCCAAAATGTCACTAACTGTGTTCAAACAGGTCTTTAAAGCATCTGAAATTATCCTATTCCAAGCTTACCTATTGTAGTGGTCTGGCATGTTTATAGATAGCTTCCCATACCCCGTTTACTCTACAGAAAGGAATAAACTGTGCTTGCACAGGGACAATTTCACATGATGAGAAACGTGGGTGTGAGGCAGCAAAACAGCACGAAGCCAGAGTGCTCAGGGGTGAACATGAATCTGACATTTCAGGAGCTGCACCAGCTACTGGAGGGCAGAAGTAGGCCTAGAGATGAGGATTCCATCTGTCTTCTAAAGTCACTGCTTTTTCCCCAGTAGGCCAGGACAGAGTGTCTGTGATAAGAAAGCATTGAAAGACTGACTCTGACTTTTTAATGACTTTGTCATTAAAAACAAGCTACACCTGTAAGAGATGGATGTGGTCAGTGTCAGTATTCAGTTAAACTCCAGGGAGAACCACACCATTTCCTGCCTGTGGATCAAGGAGTCAGTACCAGGATCAAGAGTCAGTACCAGGATCAAAAAGTCAGTACCAGGCTGCATGTTCAGCAAACCCTGCAACTTGATGTAAATGTTCATCTGACACTCATGATCAGAAATTAGGATGGTCCCTGCTGCATCTTGAAAGCCACTAAGGGCCTGTTGCAGAAAGCATCTTTTGTCAGGAAGCCCTCTGCCAGCACACGCTGGGGAGGAGCTCTGGCAAGCCGCTGTGATCTGGGCCAGTCTCCTTTGTGCCATATTAGCCACATTTAGAACAGTAAAGGACTGACATTAAGTAGGGAAGGGGATTCTCACCTTAAAGACTGTACGTGGAGCCACAACACACCAACATCCTGAACAGCAAGCCATGCAGAGGTCCAGCACCTGATCCCCCAAAACTCCCTGACAGGCTGGAAACATGGAGAAGTTGGTGTTGAGCCACGAAGGTTGCATGGCATGTTCATCTTCAGTGGGTTAAATAAATTCAACAAGTCAACATGCACTTTGAGAAATGCTTCTGACAACACAGTTCTCATGCTTTAGTAGCAGTAGGTGATAGGAAACTGCTCTGTGCATACATCTTCATGCTTAACCAGTTACTCCATCTTCCCAACTTCAACACCCAACCCCACATCTCCCTCCTTCCTGCCCCACCTCTCCTTCCCAGATTTCAGCCACAGGATTTTTACATCACAAGCTATCCATCTTGTGTCCTCCCCCAAAAGCAATTCCCTACCCTTATTTTGTTCCGTACATGGAATAAACACACCATTTTGGAGCTATCTTACTCCAAGAAAGGGACAGAATGACCCAAAAGCCAGGCAGATACCTGGCAATGCACTGCCTACCTGGCAGCTCCTCACGGCAACCTGTGGTTGCTCGGCTGTGCCTGGCAGGGCTAATCAGGGTGCAGGGGGCTTCCCAGCAGCTGAACAAGCCTGGGGCAAGAGGGGTGGCCTGATATGGGCCATATTCTCCTGGCAATGTCTGGACTCCACTGGGCGAGGACAGCTCCACAGGGTGTGGTGAGGCAGAAGCCCCAGGGTTGAAACCAGTCCAGCCTGAAGTCACCTTCCATCCTCCCCCATGGAAGATCACCCACCAAGGCGCAGGAGTGGAGTGGGAAGAGAGATGATCCTATAAACCAGCCTGGTATATGACTCAGATAACCATCTTTTATTAATTTGGTTTTGGTTTTTTGTTTGGTTTTTTTTTTTCCTTTTGCTTTGTTTTTCTTTAAAAGTGGTATGTTAACATCAGGTCTTCTTCTATACTTTCAGAGCTCTGTACAGGTCTTAAAAGGAAATAAGCAATGCTTAATGTACAAAGTAAAAACAGAAAACTAGAAAAATCTGAATAAAATGGAGCAAGTTGCTGTCAGAGATACAGTACAAATTAGTAATTAGACGTCATCTGAAGTGCAATACCACTGCAGTAAGGATGAGTTAAAGAATGAAATAAAAATACTCTATTTTAAACAAACAGTATATATATATATATTTATATGTATATATTTTACAGATAGTAGACCCAGTGATATCTGTAGAATTGTAAAAACATATTTACAAATAACTTTTTTTTTTTTAACATTACATATACATCAGCACCATAGTAAGAAAGGAAAAATAAAAACAACCCCAAATCTAATAAAATTACTTCTCTAGCACTTGGTCCCAGTATGGAGTATTTGGAGGAAGCTTTGCAAAGACAATAGAGACTCAGCCTTCATCACCACTTATTTACCAAAACCCCTCCTTTATGCATTGGCAGGTGAGCCCCGGGCTCCGGAGAAGGGACCGCTGTGCCGTGCCCCGTGCCCCGTGCCCGCTGCCTCCTCATCCCACCAGGCTGCTGTCGTGCGGGGCAGGACAGGTCTGTGCCACACCAGCTCCTAGACAGGACAGGTCTGTGCCACACCAGCTCTTCACTCCTTCACCCCCGTGCCCACATCCCTTCGGGTGCCGTTTCTCTCACTGTTTGCCTTCCCCACCAAGAGCCGCTTGCCTGCAAGCTGGGCTGAGAACTTTGGCTGGTGCTCTCTTTCACTGCCTGAGGGCTTGAGGAGGCTCCTGCTGAAGCAGGGGACAGGCAAACCCCTGCTGGTTCCAGCAGGAACTGGAATAGGTCCTTGCGCTGTATTTTTTTAAAAGGGGTTTGCTAAAAGAGATGTAACTAAAGCATTTTAAAAAAATTCGCAGTCTGGGCAAGCTGCATTGCTAGCTCACCTTGACTGCCTTAAAAATCCATGCCCACGATAAAAATGCAGCTTATCCTGCAGACATTACAGAGTTTGTGGAGTCTGCTTCTCTGGAGGTATCAAAATCCACCTGGATATGATCCTGTGCAACCTGATCTAGGTGATCCTGCTCTGGCAGTGGGGCGGGACTAGATGATCCCCAGAGGTCCCTTCCAGCCCCTGCCATTCCGTGATCCTGTGATTCAGAGCAGATACTTGCCCTTGTCTAGGTAATCCCTGCCAGGTATAAGAGGGAGCCGTAACTGGGCACCTGGATGGTTCCAGGCCTGTTTTGCTCCTGCTCCTTAACACGATGCATATCTGTGCTCCACAGAGAAAGGCAGGACTTGAAAACACAAAGTGCAAATCCCCTTGGCTCCTGTGGATTTCAGCGGCTGAGCGCCTCGCACCGCCGGGCCCAAGGAGTGCAGCACACGGGGAGGTAATCAGCAGCTGGACAGTGGGTACTGGTACCTGTACACCAGAGACACTTGAGCTGCAGAGCACACAGAGGCCAGCATTAGGCCACAGGTTCCCAAATGCTTAGGACTGTGAATTATGTTAACATTTTTTTATGCATCACTATAAAACCTGATAAGCAGCTTTGATCTGAAAACACTAAAAAGGTGATAGGTTTCAGAGGACAGCTTCCCTCGGTCTCAGCCTGCAGCTCAGGAACCACTGTTCATTCATTCAGGATGGCTGCTGTCTCAGTACTGTGCAAGATAATCACAACTTCATTACAGTGCTGCTCAGCACTGGTCCACACAGTGGAGATACTGACACATTGCTATTACCTACAAGCTTATTTGGGCACACCTGATATTTTGGAATAATGGCATCGATTATTTTACCCTTTCATGAATGATCTTTGCAGTAGTCCTTCATTGGCTCCTGTTCTTCGAACGCTGCAGTGAATTTTATTCCAACAAAACAGAAAGACTGGACCTGTTTAAAACTGACAATCAGGTTGCATATAACACTGATTGCCCAGACACTCCAGGGCAATGCCACCTGCCAAACCTGCACTTTCCAAGGGGAGAGGAGAAACTCATTCTGCCCATTTAACTCTCCCTGTACCTCTTCTCATACCTGATTTCTCCTCCCCTGCCTGCCCCTTGGTGGAAGTTGTCGCTCACCTGAAAAAAAGTGCAGCTCACCTTGCTTCATATGGAAAGATAGGAGGGAAGGGATTGGGCTGAAAGGAAGGAAGGAAGGAAGGAAGGAAGGAAGGAAGGAAGGAAGGAAGGAAGGAAGGAAGGAAGGAAGGAAGGAAGGAAAAGTTAACCCATCCACCTAAGCCATCTCCAGCAGCAGTCCCATAATCAAACTGTCCTCTCCACACTGCCAGATATATGGCCTCCTACAATTTTATTGGACTTTTATCACTCTGCAGTGAAAACGGTGACCTCCCCGTCACTGTTTAGGTTTGCTAAGAGTGTGCTGTGCGTTCCCTTGTGGCAGCCCAGAGCTGGTCCCGCAGGCCTGGCTATGGCTCACTGAGACCTGCTCCCCCTGGAGTTAAGCCAGTTTCTGATCAGGGCCTGTGCAATCGCCCACGGACATCTTTAGGCTTTGCTCCCGGCTGTTCTCACCTGCTCTCCTGAAGGCTGCGGTGTTTAGTCACATGAGGTGGGAGATACTGGGTCCACCCCAAACCACTGTGCAGTGATTCCTCGTTTCAGTGAGGAAAGACCAAATTTTACCAATTAGAGGCATCACCTGGCTTTTCCAGTTTCCCCATCCTGCCCCCTGCCCCGCACAGAGCGGGTGCCACCACACAATGGAGATTGCTTGGTGGAAATCTTGGGATGCCGATTTTCTCATCGTCCCCCGAATCTTCCAAAGTTGGCTACAGATCAGCTCAGCTTGCATGATTAAAAACAAAAGAAAACAAAATAACCCCAAAGCAATTCAAACAAAAAAAACCCAACAATTCAAGGATGGGGAGAACATCCAGCTCTCTCTTTTTTTTTTCAAACGTAACAACCAAAGCTCCAGACTATACAAGCCCATTTACTGGGGGTTTCCAAACAACTCATCAAGTTCTTGTATCCACTCATCCCCTGGTCCGCTCTTAATGATGGAGTCCACGAGGTCTGCGCCCTCTGCTAAACTGGAGAATGACCCCCCTGCTCCTTCATTACTGTAGTTGTAAGATATGTCCTGAGTGGGATTCCTCTCGTAGGCCTGGCCTTGGCTGCTCTGAGCAAAGTTACCACCTGGCATTTGCTGTGTCGGAGGCTGACTAAAGCCAGACATGGTGGGGACCCCTTGGTTTATTGCAGGCATTACCATCGGCCTGGACTGGCTGACTCCTTGTTGTCCAGGTAGCGGCTGCAGCAACTGTCTCCCCATCGCTGGATTCAGGGCTCTTACTGTTCCACTCGCGTCCACAACTGTCTGATTAAGCCCCTGTGGGAAGTGTTGCTTGGACAGCCGTGGCTGCCCAGGCTGCATTGGGTATGTTGTGCCGTTATTGAAGGGCCCCATTTCACTGCTAGTCCTTCCAGGTATACCTTGTAAGCCTCGTTGCTGCCAGTTTTGTGTTCCTTGAGGGACAGTCCCCATCAGGTTTTGAAGTCGTGGTGCTTGTGGCCTGGGTAAGACCTGGCCCACAGGTCCTTTCATCTGCTGCTGATGCTGGGGCAGAGCAGAGTTTACCAGCATGTTCTGACCAAAACTGCCGACCATTGCCACTGCTTGTCCAGAGGTGGGCTGCCTGGTTCCCTGGCCCGCATTATGTGCCATGTTCATGCTGCTTTGGTTTGGGTGCTGCAACATTTGGCTCATCCCTGTGCTCATACTGTACATTCCCGGCTGGCTGGAAGAGGTGTTGCTGTAAGGAGCCATGCCCATGTCTGACTGGCCTGCGGTTGTGGGCAGCGTGCTCGGGTTCTGTGAGGGACCCATTGCCATCATGCTTGCGTTCTGGGCCATCATTCGGGATGTCCTCATGCTCTGGAGAGCTGCTTGGTTTCTCACAGCTGCTATATCTTGGGGAGAACCTACACCAAAAAGGGAGGAAGGTGAGCAGAAAAAAACCCATAAACTGTAAATTTTCATGAGCATGTCTTTGCATGAGAGAATCTGCAGGAGCTTTCTGCACCACAGTAGGATTTGAGATTGCTGTGCTATCTGACTAAATCAATTATTGTTTCATATGAAGGTTAGCTGAGGGTGGGAAGGCCACGCACCCTTGGGAGATGGGCTTGCTGCTTCATGTTAGTTGCGTTTCAGAGATGATGCATTCCACTTCACTCTGGCTGCAACCTCTGGCCTGACCTGTTGAGTCGCCTCTCCTTGAAGGTGAGAGTCAACCCAGGTCGAGTGCCACCCTGAACAGGAATGGCTGATTCTGTTACATACTCCCTTTGCGAAGCAGGATGCTGTTCAGCCAAGAACACCGTCGCTGCAGACCAGCAGCCTCATTTCCCTTAAGGCCTAAAATGAGGCTGGCAAGGTTAAAAGGCCAGTGATTTACCCACTAAGTAACTCTCAATTATGAAAGTTTTTTGATGTGTACCCACAGGGATAAATGGCTTCGGATCCTTGAAGAAGGGAGGCAACATGATCGCTCAGGTGATGCATGATTACAGCCATGGTTGCCTCCCTGATTAACCTACTGAGGTGCCTAAGCCAGCCAGCCACCAGATATGCAGGTCTAAAACAGGTCTGCCTTTCTCTTACTTTGTGAGGCCAGAGATTGTTTTTCAGCAGTGACTTGGGAGCCCAAGTTTTTCCAAAAGAAAATGTGAGTCTTTCTTTTTGTGTGTATTTTTTTCCCCAGGACCACTGACAATGTGCACCCTCCTCCAGGAAAAAAAAGTTAGTCCCTAAAGCTTCAAAGCTGGGCACATAGTGCCTATCTTCTTCAGATAAACCTCATTTGGCTTCTAAGAAGCAAATGAGAAGGCGTCCACTGGTCTTCAATGGCAGCAAAGCAGCTAAACCGGTTTACCATTTGAAGCTCTCTTTTAAATATCTCCATTGTCTTTCAAAAGTAAGCCTTGGAAATGGAAATGTCAGGCTCAGAAGGCCAATCAATTTTTTAATAGCTCAGGAGGCATAAATGAATGGATTTTCTATATCATTATTACTGATTAGGTCTATGGAAAGAAGAAAAATTGTTTTTTTGAAGACATTTAGAGCAGGGAGAGTGTATTAGTAAATCAATATTATAAGCACATTTTATTCCACCTTAGGCCAGTGATGGGAAACCAGAAAATCCTAACCTTGTTAAATTCCACACCATGGCAGATAACTGAGCCATGCCTGTGTCTTCCTTTCAGGGGTGGGGGGAGCTATTGATTTCCAGGAAGCCAATATGCTTCTGTATTTACTATCTTTATTTAAAAACAATTACCAGAGCTATGATTATGCCACGGGTTCATTGTGCTCTCGAGTCACTACTGTACCAAACTACATACATTCCTCTGTGGGTGAAGCTCCAGAAGTAAGAGGAGCACAATTGGTCCTGGCTCAAACCTTATGAAAGGCAAGAAGTAAATAACTGTTGCCTTAAGAGTCACAAACTGCACACCAAAATCTGTATGCTCTTAAATCAGCCCCCAGCTGTTGTCCCTCGGCTGTAGAGAACATAGCAGAGCAAGTATGGATAACAGAGACTACTGGGCCCTGTTATTTATGTCAGCTGGGTTTCCATAAGAAAGGGATACAAATAAAGGAACTGCCCTTTCCATAGCTGTGCACACGCTGCAGTGAGATGGCTGCAGTTCCTTTTTGCTGCATCAGGGCAAGCTTCTGGAGGATGCTTTTAGAGCCCAACATATAGATAAATGAAACATTTTGTAGCATGAAGAGAGACCATCTGGCTCTCACTGGACCAAGGCAAATGTAGAGGCTCCTTTTACTTTATCCATGCTATCTAACAGTTTTCTTAGTGATTGGCTTTGTGGTCCCCTTGAGTTTTCCTAACTTACATCACCTCTTCCTTCCACAATGAAAAGCAGCCTCTTTTTACAGTGGCTCTAGCAAGTGCTTAAGAATCAGATAATGTTAAGAACTTACTTAATGCATCTTTAGCCATTGTTCTAATTCACTATGGCAGTTGAAAACCTCCAATGGACTCACTACCAGAAAGTGGTTAACACAGTACTTTTGTTAACTATTGTACTCGACATAAGACAGGAGATAAGACAAGGCCTGGTTAAAAGAGGGATGCAACAGATTTTAAGATTTTGGGCCACCTTCTGGTCTCATTCACACATAACCTACTGCACTGGATTACATTCTTATGACTAAATAGGGAAAATGTTGGAATACTTGTATTTAAATTAGCTCATTTATGAAAATTAATTCCTTGCTCTGTCAGATTAGCCTAAACTCTCTTCTCAATTTCTCTTAAATAATACATATGAAGGCAATGTTTCAAAGGAGCGTTAATGCAGAAAGATTTTACATGTGCATCTCAATGTATGGCACTGCACATACATAGATTTTGCAAATGCATGATTGAGAGGAAAAAATCATTTCATACAGAATTTATGTTGCCAAAGATAAAACCAAGAAGGCAATTAGAAGGGGCCACCTTGATAGATATCAGCAGAAGATCAGGCTGCCATACCCAGGCTTCCTAGGGGCAAGAACTACAATAGGCTTGCCTCCTTTGTTTTCTGTTGCAGTTACATGACTCTATTATGAACACACAGCACGAGCACATGTTAATTTCATGTCTGTTTGGAAACCATGGTCAGTGAAGACACACAGCTGATGCTTTGCACCTAAAAAGCTCAGAAATTACCTTCTTTTTCTAAACCAAAATGACTGTACTTACATTATTCAGTTATCTGCGAACACATCAAAAGAATACTTGCTCTTTTTTTTTTTTATAATTAAAAAAATTCTCAATTTACATCTCAGATATTTCACTGTGTCCCACACCTGATATTTATCAGTCAGTTCTCCAGATAAGGGTGATTTCTCTCAAACTCTCTGCTCATCAAATTACATAAAGTAGGCAATGAAGAGGGCTGAAACCAAGGTACAGCAAAAGACACTAGCTGGAAAAAAAAAAAAAAGCATTGAGCGTGGAGGCAAACAAGATAAATCCATGGGCTCCAGGTGTCAGAGAGGAACAATAAATTTAAAAAAAAAAAAAAGCATCTCTTGCTGAGGGGAGAAGAAAGGAAATTAGAAATTTACCTAAATACACAAATCTGGTCTTTCCCCTTTGGTAAAATATGTGATATGTACAAGTGTGGAACAGCCTGTCTTCCTCTTCTGGCACACTGCTTAAAACCTTGTCTTCACAAAACGCATGAAACTTCCACATGTCTGCTACAGGGGCACCCTGACTCCAATACAGGGAAAAGAATGTGACTGTTACCTTGGAACTGATTGACCTGCTGCACCGGGTACGGGCTCCGCTGCTGCTGTAGGTGCTGCCGTGGCAAATGAGACTGCTGCTGCAACTGCTGGAACGAATGAGGGAAAGAAAGCAGAAGACTAATAAATCAGTGAGCTGGTGGCAAAAGTACAGCAGAACTGCAGCTTTTCTTATCAAGCCAGCTGTTCTGGAGAGACAAGCAGAGTCATTTGAAGAGTCCTCCTGAGAGCACTTGGGCTGCTCAGCACACAGACTTCTTTTGCTTCAAAAAGGAGCAAGTGCTGAGGCTCACATCACCTCTTCTTGCTTACAACCACTTCATCTCGACCTCTACATTGTGAACTTGACTGTCTTTAGGCTGAAAGGAGAGGGAGACAGATGAAATAACTTCTCTCATCCAGGCTTAAGGGTAACTGCAGCCACACACCCTCACACCCTTTCCTTCCCCCAGCCCTGTCAAGGTCTGGAGGTACAAGAATTTCCTCCAGCACCTTTGCACTCAGAACACACAGATGCAAGGAGTACTGCATCCTGACCTGAGCACTGCAGCCTAGGACCATTCCCAAGCCAGAACAGAAATGACCATGAAAGCACCTTTCCTCTAGAGCTTCAGTGAATGATATTTGGGGAGCAGGTGATTTCACAGTGCCTCCATCCCTTAATCCAGCCCACACTGGTCCCCTGTGGTTATTTTCTATGGATACTGATGCATCCAAAACAAAATCAAGGGCTGATTACAAAAACAGAGAGTGTGTTTACAAGAGCTTTCAAAGTCTAAGGTATACTCAATTAAGCACTTACTAAAAGGACACGTCTCGGTGCTCTGCCTGCAGCTATACAAATAGTGTGTCCAAAAACAAGGGGGGGGTAACAAAGGTAAGAGAATGGCAAAGGTGGGAAAGAAGCAAGTGCTCATCCCTGTGTTCATAAACACATGTTACAAACTATAAAAAAGATAAAGGGACCCCTGTTGGGCACAAACTACCAAAAAGCTAGGAGTGTAAGGACTGTGAGTTCATCACTCCTCTTCTGTGCCAACACACTTGACAGCCTCAGCCTTACAGTTTTTGAACACTTTTAGACTTGCCTTCAGCAGCCAAGTCACTATTGGGCTCTTGGGTTTAAGCACTTGAATTGGCCTAATTCACAACAGGGGAACATTCCTGTACCCTTCTCTTCTGCACCTGTTCACTCCTGAACCAATTCATGCATCTTATCCTGAATATTTCTAGGAGCATCCTTCCAGTTCATTGGGGAGTGAATTTGTTTGTTTCTCATGAGGAGAGAGGAAGGTTATCAGTATTTCTGCAGATAATACAACACACAAAGGTTCTAATGCAGATTAAAAAAGACCTCAGGTCTTAATCAGCAAGAGAGGGGAAGCAAAGCACTACTGACCTATCAGAACATTACCTAGGTAACATTAGGGGATGTTTAATCTTGGGTGTGAGCTGGTAGGAACTGAACAGTATGATTTTCCACTGACTTTCTCCTGGGTTGCTTTTAAACTACAGCTGACTGAAAGATGCATAAGACATCACCATTCAGACTGGGTACTTTAACATGGCTATTGCAAAGCCCGAGAGCTCCAGAAGCCAGGTGACAAGAGTCCAATGCAGCAGTTCCACACTGCCACGGCAAGTGGTTTTACTGTTCTCCTGCTTCAGCCTGGGTCCCCCCACATCAAGCAGCTTTTCCTTTGTGCTAACAAACTCATTTGTAGTGTGCAATAAACCAGATTAAGGATTCTATCTGGGTAATCACTAACTTTCTCTTTGCTACGTTACTGTTAACCCAGATCAATTCTTTGCCAAGCTAACAGTAAGACAGAGGCAGATGCCTCTTCTTTGATATTGCTGAAATAGCATGATAGGAGCCACAGAGAGAGAACTAGCAACTACAGAAGGCAAGGCTGGTGTTGTACTGTCTGTAGTGCTCCTGCTCTCATACCCATGTGTGCTGCAGTGCCCGAGACAAGGGATACCATACCTGCTCTGCTAGGATCTGTTGCTGCTGCTGCCTTTGCTCTCTTAGAAACTGCTGCTTCTGCTGCTCTATCACGTGGAGCTGGGCTCTCTGCTCAATCAGCATCTGCTTCATGATGGCTGCCTGAGGTTGGTTTCCCAGGAAAGGACCCCCAGAGCTCGTTCCTGTGACAACACTGCTGGAGCCTGGTGGGACAGAAGGCTGCATAGGCCCTGTGGTCCGAGACAATCCCACTTGATGCTGTTCCTGTGCAAAGAGAGAGAGAAGTCCTCATTACTCAAGGCCCTTCATGGGCAAGGAAAATGATGTCTCATTAACAGGAAGTGTTGACTCTGCAACTCAAGCACTGGAGCTTGAAGAGAGCAAGAGTCCTTGGAAAGATGCTTGTGGCTTGTAATCAAGACATGGGCTGCTTCCCACAGGGGGCAGGTGTCAGGTTCTTCTTGTCTCCTGGAGTTCAAAGCCCCCAAAGATAAAGCAAGAGCATTTTACAATTCATTAATAATAAAATGATTAAGTTGTACACTGGGCTTATTTTAATTCAGGATACATAACTTCAGAGTAAAGTTTTTCCAACCTTTTTCTCCCTTATTATGGAGACAAGAAATATATTTTTCTCTTCTCTTGGGCTAACTCCAAACTGCTAAAGACTTTGATCGCTACAGAGACCCTCATACCATGGCTGGCCACAAATGAAAACAAAGTGTCTTAACTTTGTTGTCAGTGAATCAGGTGCTGCAGCCTTCTCAGAAATGCAGCTTTTCTGAAGAGTAAACCGATCTAGTAATTGTACCCCAACGAAACCAGGACACTTTCTGACCCAGTTTGCTGCCTTTTAGCGCTGGGGAAATGACACCGGGAAGCAGAAAATCTCAGAACCTCCTCTCTGCCGGCCCTGGTTTCACGCCGGTCTCAGCTCGCCGGTGCCACCCGCCGGCAGGTGTCGCTGCCCGCCCGCCACCCGGCCCGGCCGGCTCTGCTGCTGCAGGCGAGGGGGGCCCGGCAGCGGCGGCACCGACCCCGTGGGGACCGTTCCCAGAGGCCCTGCCGCGCTGCTGCTCCGTGTCCCCGAGCAGGAACCGCCGCGGCGACCCCCCCGAGTCAGGCTCGCAGCCTGGGCTCGGCCAGCACCCTGCACCGCCCAGCGCTCTGTACCGCGGACTGCGAGGCTTCGGGACCGCCGGGGGTGGGGGAGACGAGTAAGACAAAAAAAGCCTGTAAGACAAAAAGCCGTGCAAGAGCTGCCCCACAGGGCAGGACCACCTGGCACATACAGAACAGTTCTCAAGGCCAGGCTGGATGGAGCTTTGAGCAACCTGGGCTAGTGGGAGGTGAGAACTAGATGATCTTTGAGGTCCCTTCCAACACAAACCCTTCTATGACTCTATGCATACTGGCTTGCAGTGACACCAGTGCTCCTCACCTCTGCTGGGCTATGCAGCCCAGAGCAAGCAGTGAAGGGTACTGCTTGCATGGAAGGACTGGCCTTGACATTTGCTCATTAGAACATCTTTAATTGTTTTACAGAGCTGAATACTCATTCAAAAACACGGATATGATGGCAAGGGCCTGTATCACTTTAGGATCCTTTGTGCAAAGCAGGCCTGGGTGAGGCTTAGATTCATCTGCCTCGTTGACAGTGGAATTATGTCAAGTAGTGTGTGATTTGTATCGTGTAGAAAAGTATCTTTTGGCACCCAACCCAGACAATGAAAGGGTTAAAACCAAATGCCCGAGTGTAGCTTGGTAAAGGCTTCTGCAAGAAGGTCAGGTTTTCAAGGACCCTTCTGAGGAAATAACAAGAAAATACAATTTGTCCACATCTCTACTTTGTACAGATATTCCCTGAAGGGCTTTCTGCTGCAAGGCAGATATTCAGGTTCTTTCTCTTTTTATCATCTACCCTGGTTTGAAAGTTCTCTCCCCACTCCCCATTCCATTTATCCCCCCGTCCTGCCGCACACTGCACTTCACAAGCCGGGCGAGCAGCACAGGGGCAGGGCTGCAGCAGCTGCTGGGGCTTTCCCGAGCCGGGCTCAGGGAAACGCCCCCACTAACGATCCCTCGGCTGCTCTCTTTCACCCAGCCCTGGCATGGAGCTCCTGCTTTCTTCGCTTTGGGGGACATGCAGACATCAGCTGTCTCCAGCAGAGCTGATGGTAAAGCCTTTTTCCCTACCACCCCTGGCCCTCCCCCGACTTCTGATGAAGCCATCAAGCTACAGATTGCATAACCGATGCACAGGACTATCTTGTGTTATACTGGGAGACAGGCCAACTGCTTCCATTTATAGACAAAAGCAAAGCCACGCTGCCAAATAATGGAGCCTTTGCTGCAGCCACTAGAAAGGAAAAGAGGGGGGAAAAACCCAAGAACCAAAGGGCATGCTGTGAAGTGACATCACTCAGAGCTTCCTCCGCTAAGCTCCAGCACACAGCTGCCTTTGGGGCTGCAGCCCAAGCCCTCACCGAGCCAGCCACCTTCAGAACAGCTACAGAACTACTGTCCTGGCTGTTGGGCACCCCTGGGTACAGCCGAGGGACACAACCGGCCTGGTGGCGCCACAGAGGCGCTCTGCTCTGCATCGTGTTACCTTGAGAGTTAATTCCAGAGTTTAAAAAGGAAGAAAGCTTTGAAAGGAACCCCGCCAGCTGATGTGAGCCTCGTGTGCTGCGTGCAGCAGCTGGAGGAACTACAAAGATTAGCACAAAGGTGTTACTTCCACTGCTGTGTGTTGAGTCACTTCGAGGTACAAGAGTTTACCTACTCATAGTGAAAACTTCCTGTTTCCAGTTTTAATAACAAGTTTAAAGCCAAGCCTTCTTCATCAAGCCAGAACACCACCCTCCCACCTGGAATATTCCTTCTCATTTCCATTTTTTTTGGCAAAAGCTCTTCCCAACCAGTGATGAAAGGCCCCGCTGACATCACTGGGAGCAGCCCTGGGTTGTGTGTACCAAAAACAGGAGAACAACCCAGGCAAAAGGTCTCTGAAGGCAGAAAAATGCTTCCTAGCACCCGGGATTAGAGTTTTTCTCCAAGAGCACCTCTGCACCCTGTCACTGCTGCTGCTACCCCCTGAGAGGGGTTGTGAGGCCCTGCCCAGTTTGGGCAGCGGCGTGGGGTCAACAAAGGCTGGTGAGTTGCTCTGGCACAGCTGTGGGTGTGCTCACCCATCCTCCTTCCACTGTTCTCTCTGGAGGTCTGGTACAGAGATAAAACCTGGCAGTGTGTTGGTAGGTACATGCATGTGGTGATGGAAGAAGCAATGCTGGGCTCTACCGGGCTGCCTCTTACAACTCCTGCCTGCTCTAGGCCCAGATGCCAGCTCACCACAGGAGCCAAGCACTGAGTCAAGCAACTCAAGCTGGGTGCAGCACTCACATGGTTACAGAGCCTCAAAACCAACCTCAGCCACGCTTCACTGACAACACTCTTTGCTCCTGAGTTGCCCAACAGCCCCCTCACCCTTCCTGCTGTACCGTGAGCATTCCTGCCCCTAGACCTCCTGCTTCTCCTTACTCTCCACCCTCCCTTTCTCCTTCCTTTTGTGTTTTCCTTTCTCTACCAACAGGCACTGATGCCTCTTCACTCTCCAGCCACCCTCATTGGTACCCTGGCAAACCCACTCCTGAGCTGCCCATCACCCTTGGCAGCTGTCAGTACTGGTACCAGCAGCCCATGTCCACAGTGTAGCTTAGGCTGCCATTGCTCCAGAGGGATCCCCTGGGGATCTGCAACAGCAAGGGGCCAATCCAGCTCCTTCCCCCGAGGGCCTGTGCTCATACCCAGTGTGGGTATGGGCATGTAGTCCCTGAAAACAGTGACAAGATGCCCTGGAATTGGATACAGGTGCAACTCATGCAGAGTCACACATGCTCCAACTGGGAACTGGGAAGCTGCAGCTCTGCCATGAGGTCCTCAGAGAGGGGGCAGGTGAAGTCAAGAGGTCGGTTACACGATGGAGAACAGTGCCAAGGCCTCTTCCCCAACTCAGCTGTGCTGCAGAACGAGTTCACACGCACGCGTTGGCCCTGGCTCAGCCTCCCGGGACCCTGCCAAAGTCTCCCAGGGACCCTGCCAGGTCCCCTTCTGTCTCCTCATCCTCAGCCACCCGCTTTTAAAGCAGCCTAGGGACAGAATTGAGTGCTCAGCCCCTGGGAGCAAAACCAGATACTGAGAAAGCCAAGCTGCTGCTCACAGAGCCAAAGAAGAGCCACAGTTTCCAAAAGGTCAGCATAATGTGTCCAGGCAGGGTTTATAGCTGCAGAGCATCCAGTAAGATGAACTTTTGTAGGTATCTGGCTGCTTAGTTAACACCTACATGGGAGTTGCCCTCTGCTGATAATCTGATCCTTAGTTAAGCAATAGAAGCATAAATCCTGGGTCCTCCCAGAGTATTTCCAGGGATCAACTGAAGTGAGGGGATCTCCTGCAGAGATACAGGGGTGATGCAGATGCACATATGTACAGTTAGACACATTAAACATAAGTGACTTAAAAAGAGAACAAAGGGGACTGGAAAAGTTATTCTCCTTTTTGTCTCAAATCTTACATGCCTCTTCCTTATCATGTAGTGATTTATTCCTTCTGTATGTCATTCAATCTCCCAACTCCAGCTAAAAGCAATCACACAATTTTCTTTCAGAACAAGCAGAACAACCACCAGCTGATGCCCCGAGAGCTGGGCAGCTCTCGGGTGTGGGTAAGCACAGGCAGGGACCAGTCAAGGAGGACCTACCAGGCCCTCCCTTCACAGCCTGATAATTGTGGTGAGCTGGCTTGGCTCCTACTGGAGGCCAGGGAGGCAAAGCAGGACCCCAGGGAAAAGGCGGCCGTTCCAGCCAACTGCTGGCAGAAATCAATAGATGATGGGCATTCCACATCTAGAACAAAGCCTTTCCCAAAAAGCTGAGGGAAGCAGAGGCTCAAAAGCAGGGTCTTAATGTGCAAAATGGACAATCAGACGTGAGCTCGCTGTGCCGTTCTGTGGTATGTGAACTCATGCAATCCCTGAATATACAAAGAATGGAAAAGCAAACAGAAGCCAGGAGGTGGCTTATCCTGCACACTGCATTAGAAGAATGATACTAGAGAACAGTGTACACCATCAGACGTCTACATTTTAGAGCAGAAAAAGACGACACAAAAATTATTTGAGGCAGAAAGTGTCTGCCAGTGAGTGACTTAAAGAGCTCAATCCATTTAGCTTACCACAAAGAAAACTGAGAGATGCTTTGACCATGGTGTATAAAAATACCTTCACGGGGAAGAAATCCTTTAAAGAGTTCTTTTATCCACTGAAGGAGGCAAAACCAGATACGAGGGCTGGAAGCTGAAGACAGATTCAAATCAGAAAGAAGAATCAAATTTTTACACGATGATTTCATTACCCATCAGAAATGGCAGATGTCCACATTTTGATGTCTGCAAGGATGACAGCCCTTTGGATAAACACCGTTTGGTGGTGCAATTGAACAGCCCGTTATGTACGAGACAGAGCAGCCCTGCTCTAACAGCCCTCACCTCTGCACAGCTCTGAGCTGCTGCTCCCTGGCCCCCACAGAGCCACCTGGCCAGTGGAGGCTGCCATCCATTGCTCCTTTATCATGGGGCTCTTTAGGTATTCTGCATGTCTATGTGTGCAAATATGTATGCATATGTTAAAAAGGGGGTCTTCTGACCTATTCCTGGGATAAAAAATATTACTCCTTTTCCCTATACTATGTCACAGTAAAATGCCACCTCTATCTGCCTGGTGTTTTCTGAGCAGACTGAAAGCACAGTCCTATCTTCCCCCTGAAATATTTCTATTTCCTTGTAATGTTGTTACTGATCGTGTCTGGCAGGGATCTTAATCCCTCTCTCTAAATCAGACTGCCCAAAGCAAAGCCACCTTTCACAGAACGGTACCTTCTGATAGACTAAGGGAATTACAAATCCATTCAGTTCAGACTTTTGGGTTATTTTGGGTTTTTTTGCCTTGAAAGAGCCAGTGTAAAAGGCGAAGGGACACAACATGCTGGTTTGCAACTCCGACGCCGGCAGCAGGCTCCGCAGAGCCGATTGCTTAACCTATTTCCTCTGTCATCCAGGCTCAGGGAGGGGCTACAAACCTCTCCCCAGGCCCCCGGTTGCCATGGTCTTTCATAGAGTATCTGAGCGAACAAGATGCCTCTGACGTTTGACACCAGACCTCTGCATGCAGCCAATTTGTTTTCCTTTCACCTCCCCTCGCCTGCATCTCTCCTGCCCGTGTTTTCGATACAGTTTATTCTTTCGATAGAACAAACAGGATCTGTCAGCCTATTACTTCTGTGTATTTTTGTTTGTTCATTAGAGGGACTAATTTCTTCATTTCTGGAGGCAAAGTAGATAACAAAGGGTTCTCAAGCGAGCAACTGCTTTTCTAACACCGGTTAAGATATGAAGACAGTCAGCAGCTCATCTCAAAGGCAGTGAGGCAGAAGGGTGGTTGTCTTACCGGGTGGCACCAGAAGCCCCTGCCTCCCCACACACCCACTTCTGCCTCGGCACACCGGTTTGACTCTGCAGCTCCTGGGCAGCGCTGGTGGGATCCAGACATGCAGCATTCCAACAGAATGCAGCTGAACATCAACCAGTGTAATTAGAACTGGCTCGTTTCCTCTTTTTCAACTCTGGTGTTCTCTCCCCTTTCTCAAGAAGAAACTTTTGCAGGGGAATTCACTCCCGTTTTGCCATCTAGTTTCATCCTCAGTTTCACCAGCTAGTTCCAAGGTACAGAGTGTAATGATATAATGGTTAGGTTTGTGTGCTGAGAAGAACTGTTCATTTATCTCAAATAACTAATTTCCTTGTAATTCCAAATTGTATTGGTCTTACTGTTTTTAGGAGACCAAAACAGATCAGCCCAAATTAAACTCCAAATAGTCTCTATGTAAATTTCTTTAAGAAGGAGAAATAAGTATATAAATATAAAAATATTTGTGAAGTGTAAAATTAAGATGAGGTTGTCACATTTGCTTTAATGAGTTACAAGTCCTAGCTCAAGCAGAACCTCCTGCAGAGCTGTGGTTATCATCTGGTACCTGCTCAGTCATCTGCAGGACGTGAACCTCGTGGTCCTTGGCAAGTGCCAGGCTATGCCCATACACATTGTGTATGGCAGGGGCTAGTGACTGTGGTAGCAGCTGGCCTGGAGGAGCTGAGACCTGAGCAGGCACAGAGCCCTCGTGACCCTGTGAGGCAGCTGGCGCAGCTTCTGAAGCTCCCACTCAGCCCCTGCAACGGGGATGAACTCTGCAACCTCACTTGCTCTTAAGCTGTTTGCACCACTGTTCATGCTCCAGTGAAATGATATTTTCCATACTTTTCTTGCTGGAGAGAACTCATGGGGTTCATCAAGACATCAGCTTGACCCACAGAAGGGAATGGCTGCACAGACAAGTTTCTGCAAGGTGAGCCCGGGTGTGGCTTTACAGCTCATCGGTTACTCAGAGGGTGCTCCCACCCTGCAGGAGCATGGAGCAGCCCTCCTTTCTTTGAAGAGCAGCCACCTGGAATCAGAGTTCCAGGGCAAGAACTCTGAAAATCTGTCACAAAGCCAGCCCCTAACTGGCCTCTTGGCACTGTCCCTGCTCTCCCAACACCCGTCCACAGCCACAGCACCACTTTCTGAGCTTCTAGCACAGACACAGCTGAGGACTTTCAAAAGGTACAAATCAGGCTGCTCCAGAGGAGCTGCCACTGCCCTCTCAGTGCCAGCTTGGCCCTTCTCGGTGCCAGCTTGGCCCTGTCTCATCGAATTTCCTGGGGCTTTGGCACCTGGTTGGGGAGTGGAGCAAGAACTGAGCTCATGGAGATGGCCAGTCCCTAAAGCTTGTGCCTGTTAGAAATTCTCCTCCTAAAGGTTTTAGCTTTAATCTTTGCCCTGCTCGAGTCCATCCTGGAGCAGGAGGGAGGAAAGCTAAGGATAATCATGGTTAGAGAGCCCCTGGGCAGGGGGAGAGAAGAAAAATGGAAGATGAAAGCAAGCGAATGGTTTAAACAAACAGTCGCACAGGGCCAATGAAAAGGGGGAACAGAGGGAAAATGACACAATAAAAATAAATGCTACGAGAGAAAGAAAAGCTTCTACTGCATGCAGGGAAAAAATGTGCAGCCTGGAAAAAGCAAAAGTATGAGAAAAAGATGCTCTAATGGAGCTCTCCAGCAGCAAACACTAACCCATTACCAAGCAGCCCCTTTCCTTCTAATGGCCTGAGCCTGTACCACATTATCACCTTGTACCCCGTGGAGTTCGCTGGTTGTGGAGGTATTTCATGGAGCCTGGCTCTTGCTCAGACCTGGCAGAAGCTGCCTGAAGTCTCCTGCGGACGATTGCGGAGATTTGTTTTTAGTCTAGGTGAAATTCTGTTAAATTTCCCCTTGGTTGTTTTGTTTGAGCATAAACAAAAGGTATTTTTTCACACTTAAGGGTGTTTTTCAGATCCCTTTCTCTGCGTTGTGATAAATGAAATCCCTTTTCGTTTTTAGAAATTCAAACTTGGCACTTGGGTTGCTCCTCAGCAAGCAGCATGTAATTTGCCAAGCCTGAAAGAATCCTGGCTGAGAAATAAACACAGTGGGCCATATGCTCTCCTTCCCACATGCAGAAGGCACCTTACTTCAAAAATTGGGAAGGGGCCGTGATCGCCCCATGTCATTGCTTCTGCCAAGGAAAAAAAAAAATTCACAGAAAAAAATGGAGTAAAGGTTTGGGGCTCTCACAAAGTAGCCCTCTTTCTGCACACCTCCAGGGACCTCCCCTGAGCTGTTGCTGGCTCTGTCACTGGCTCCTGCCCCAGCAGAAATGTGGGGGGGGGTCAGGGAGTGCATATGTCACGTCCCTGGTGCTCCCAGTAAAGCTGCATTATCTTTATGCTATTTCCTGGCACAACTCGCTTTGCAAGTGAACGATCTGCAGAACACAACTGTTCCTTTAATGCTCCTCTTTCCTACCTCGCTCGCATCGTGCCCTCATGGGAGGAAGATCACACACCAGCAGGACTCAGGTGAAGCGAGGACTTCTTTCTGCTCCATACCCATAAGAATCACAGAGGGAGAGTGTGCCATGTACATGCAGTTCCTCAGTGTTCTGGTGGGCTCTGGCAGGTGAGAAGTGCAACAGATAAAAGTACCAAAGCAGATGCATCAGTACTTCTTGAGTCTCTACAAATTAACGCATGAATTCCACGCTCTTCCCCCGTCCGACACCAAAGAGCTGGAGTAAGTCCCTTGGGTGGTTGCAGGTGCTTGCCGTGCAGCCTCTCTGGCAGGTAGCATCTCAGTCTGAAATGGAGAGCCCAATGGCCCAAAGGCAGTTGGGAAGCCCAAGGGAAGCTCTGCTACTGCAGCTGCCCAGCAAAGCCATGCCAGCTTTGCTGTGGTTTGAAATTAACTAGCTGCCCCTAAGCAGAGGTGGCTGGGATGGCACTGATAGCAGGTCTGTGATTTCACGAGCTGGATCTTTTAAGATCTTTTAATCTGGGCTACCCAGATCACCAAGTTCCAGTACCTGACACGTGATTTTCCTTCCACCTTGGACATGGTCTTTGTGTTTCCATTAGCCACCCAGCCTTTGTTTTGACATTCAATCTTATTAGCCCGAGTGCAAACTGAGACAAGGTGTTCTGAATTGGGCTCTGCCTGGGTCATCTTTAACCTTGACATGCTCTTCTCCACACAGTTTCCCCTTTCTCTCTGAGGTCTCCTTTATTTACATGGGTAAGGAAAACTGCGCTCCACTATTGAATTAATTTCCTTTATAAGGTCTAACTCAGCTCAGCTTTCAGCAGTACTAACTATCCCTAGACTTCCAGGTCTCCAAGATGCCTTTGCTGACCAAGCTCTTATTCACGCTCTCTGAGGCTTTCTGGATATCCTTGATAAAGACAATTAACTTGCCTTTTAAAAAATTTCTCCTTTGTTTGTTTTCATTTTTTTGTTGTTTTTTTACTTCCCCTACACAACAAACACTTTTTTTGCCCCCCATACTGCAACCTTCCTAATGCTCACTCACATTTGCCAGCTTAACCAGCACTCCCAGATGCCTTTCCGCAGCCCTTGACTCACTCTTCAAGCTCTGCCTTCACTGGAAACAGGCCTTTGCATAGCACTATGTTAAGTCTCTCCCATGACAGACTTAACACAGCAAGACATGATCTCCCTCTCTTCCCACATAATTTCCTTCGTGTCCTGCCTGGCTCTCCCCTCCTGGCCACAGAGGACTCATCAGTGGTTCCCAGCTCTTCTGCTTGTCCCGGTGACTTCACAGTGTCCTGTCTTCTCATCTTTCTTGACATTACCGTCTCCTCCTTCTCTACATCTTTCTCTCCTCTCACTCCTTCCCCTCGTAGCACGAGCTGGCTTTATCTTCACACTTTTAAAAAAGAATAAAAAAATCCAATCCAAACAACCCTTGACTCCAAGTGGCTCTCCATCTCTCGCCCTCTCTTCTCACTGTCATCCTTGTCTGGCTGCAGCTCCGCACTTTTACTCCAGGCTCACTGCCATAGCCTGTCTGCTCTTTATGGTGCCACCAACTGCACGCCACTGGTAATCTGGTCCCACTCTCCCAGTGCTCCTACTTGACTCCAACACCTTCAGTTGCTTGTTCAGTGTTACTTGGATTAGTTTGTCACTACTCACCCTCCCTCCTGCTACTGTTCTATGGGTCTGTGTCCTTATCCCTCGTCTTTTTTCCCCTCTCACTCTTAACTCTGAGCAAGTTCACTCTCTGTACACATTCAAGGACCTTCTCTACACCAGCAACTCCCAGGCCGATCTCTGTTCCCAGCCAGTTCCCTTCTGTTTCAACTAAATTAACGTGCTGCCTCTGGGATCATCTTGTGGATATCTGTCAGCTCCAGCTCAGAGTAGGCTCCCATCCTACTCCCTGGGTCTCCTCTCCTTCCTGCTTCTTCAGTCCCTGTGGACACCACCATCACTTGCCTGTCACTCAGCCCACAGCCTGGTTGTCATCCTTGCCTCAAACCTCCCTGCAGAGTCCCAGACAGGCTCTCATACCCTCGCACCCTGAGGGGTGCAATCTTAGCCAGCTTCCAGACAGCCAGAGTGCTGCTGCCCAGGTCACTTTCTCTGCCTGTCACCATGACTGTACTGCCTCTCTCATCGCAGCCCTCCCTTGGCTTCCCCTTCATTTGGATTTCAGTCCCCTCCTTTGCTCTCCAATCCAGTTGCAGCACACGCCACCTCACACATCATGTCTCACTGCTGAGACTTTCCATCACCCCATCATGACCCACTCTTTTCCACATGTTACATTTTTGCTAGAAGTGCCTTCATGCTTTCCTCACTGCTGGATTTCATTTTGGGGAACAGATTCTCAAAACCACACCAATCTGATCCTGAACTCTGGCCCCAGTACAGTTACATTTGTAGGCATTCCTGACTCCATGATGTCCAGCAGTCTCTTCTGTTTCCATGTAGTCCCTGGTATGTTTGTCTCCCTGTGTCATCTCTTATCTTACACTTAGGTTGGAAGTATTTGGGGGAAAGATATTTACAACCTGCATCTGTAGGGAGCCCAGCAAAACAGGACTCCTAAATCAGGACCACGACTCGGAGGTGTTGCCTGGCACAGGGCAGACAGTTACAGCTACAACTTACATCTGCATACATCTGCAGATGCTGCTTTATATTCTGTAGATGTGAGAACTCCAACATTTCAATGTGCCCTTGCTCCACTTCTTCTTTTAGAGGGCAAAATACAAGGATGAGACATTATATGCTGGAAAAGCCAGGAAATGCTAAGTTACAGTTCCCACGGCAATTGTAACTCAGCCTTATACAGCAAGGCACAAAGGTTATCACCATGTACAATAACTGAGGATGCTGAACACATGCAAAGTGACCAAATGACTGTTGAGCAGATAACCAGGTCTTTGAACTTTTGTGCAGGTAAAATCTTAGGCATTTACTGGGCTTTTAGCAGCTAATTCTAGAAATGTGAAGTCCAACATCCTGTAAATAAACATCAAAATGGCATTGGAGAGCAAGTAACTGGTGCCAGTGGTAGCATATAGCACTCTTTGCAGAAACACAGCTAATGGCAACAAGAAATATTTCCATTACTTTCTGAGCTCTGGTAGCTGTCAACCGAGAGAGGCATCTGCCGATCAGAGAAATCTGGGAAGACATCGGTGTGTCAGAACAAGTGAAAAGACTTGACACAGAGGGCACATTTTTGTTGAGCAATTTGCATTAGCACTTCTGGACAAATTCTACATTTCACATGCAATTCACAAACCAACAGCAGTGCTGCTAATTGGTGCAGTTGCCACTCAACTACGGTGCCTTTTTTGAGCTACTGCTAACGTGAATGAAGCCTACAGACTTCTGAAAAAATGCAGCAATTATTTTGAAGGCTTTGAGTTGCCCCTGCCCCCACTTTCATCCTTATAATTTCATTATCTCAATAAAAAGGACATGGAAGAGAAAAAACACAAACCTCGGGGAAGGTCCTATTGAAGTTACTACAAAAAAAAAAATAAAATAAAAATAAAAGAAGCAAACACCCTGTTTGCAAAGAATGAGGCCCTTCATTAATACACCCGTTAGCCAGCCCATCCCCGTGCACTGAGCCTGTCCCAGAGCTGGTGCAAAGCTACATGCCGATCTGAAAAAAAGACCAGGAAATAGTGGCAGAGCACTGGTGACTCTCAAAATCCCAGACACCAAACCAAGGCTGTGCTCTGCAGGTATCTAAAATGCTGATGGGATGACAGAATGTCTCTGCTTCCTCTTAGGTGGTATAAGAAGTTATTTAACTGAAAACTGGGCAGATCTCTCATCTGTCATTCTTTATCTGCTGCAAAATCGAGTCTCCTGAGGAAAGGGAACAGCTTCCACACTGCAGCTTGCTATTACTGCTGCTCAGAATGCTCATGCAGCTGCAGCTCAGCTGAAGGAAGGTTTGGCTGACTCCTTTTCATAAGTTGGACAGCTATTTTTAGGCCATATTTCCTTTATGCCCCTACAGTATGAAATCCAAAGGAGCTAATGGGATTGGCAGGTGCATAGATTATTGGTGACCTCCTCTAGCCCATCATTCACATTTCCTTACTGCATTTTTTTTCATAAGTTACAGTGAAAAAGGGAACAACCTACAGTTAAAAATCTTCCCAGCCAGCCTCGATACCTTTTATATTCAAATGCTTGATGAGAGACCAATAAGCAATAGCTAAAGATGGAATAGCATGAGAAAAAATTTATACAGATGCACCTAGATCTAAAATCTGAAGAATCTGATTTTTAACTGAGTTTTTTGGTGATAACTCTACAGACAAATATACACCTGTAATGTGCTTTCATTCTGACCCTGATCTTTCTGCAGCCGCCAGAATCCCACCCCCATTCTTGCTTTGAGATCTCCTACAAAGGGTCCAGCCTCAGTTTTGTAGAAGTCACTAGCAAAAGCCACATCTTATCTGTGTTGCCCAGCCGTGCTCTCCTCAGAAAGAACAAGAGAAACTACAGCTAAGCTGCTGTGGCTCCCAGTCCTGACCACGGCTGGGTCTGAATCCCTGAATCCTGGATACTGATGCCATTGCATTTTTCTGCAGTGAAGCACAGACCAGACTGTTGGGCAAACTCCCGTAACAGAGCTTTGTGGTGTAACCTACTCAGCTTGGGCTTCCTTCTGCCACACCCTGGGTTATAGGCACAGCCATCACATTTCAGTGACTACATCCCAATTTGCAGGCACAATTATTTTGAGTGTGACTGCAAGCCTTCTTGGAAACTGGTGCCCTCCCCTTCCCCACTCCCACTTCCCCACTGGGCTGCTCCAGTGGGCACTTCAGCTCAGCAGGCTGTCCTCTCCTGGTGCTCCTCCTCTGCATCCTTCCAGCATTCACCTGGGAAGGCATGAAAAAAAGAGAGCCCCTGAAATCTCCAGGGATACGGGTTGCCTCCTTCCTTCCAACTACTTTATCCTCTGCCTGTATTCAAAAACCAGAGAGCTGATACCTCAAACCCTTGTCAAAGAAAAGCAAAGGGTGCCTCTGAGACACCACAGGCTGTACCTCCCAATGGCAGAGCAGAGCTCCAATTTACCGACACATGGTGTGGCCGTCAGCTGTGATTCTACAAAAACTACAGAAGATATCTTTGGACCTCTTAATATCTTATTTCTTGACATATGGAGGGACTGGGGAGTTTGCAGCTTCCCACCTGCTTAAATATAATTCACTACAAAACATCAAACAGATGCGTTCAGCCCTTTGTAGACATATCATTACCTTATGTGTTCATGTAATGCACATCTGTAGCACATTGGCAGTACACCTAGTTAATGTGTGGGAGACTCCTAGGTTCAAAGCCTCCAGTGTTTCTTTTGTTCTCTAATGAATCCTTCTTTTGTTTAGCTCCCCCTCCCCTTAGTTTGTAGCTGTAACTCTGTCATTAGCATCTTAAAAATCTTTTCCTCCAATACTACTTACAACACTTCAATAAGCTAGCTGGGAACCTACTAGGAAGCACCTAAATGAATCATGATTCTTCCTTAAGACAGGTTTAACAGGTCTGGGTCACTGTTTTCAGCAGTACTGTTGCTTAGTTAGCTAACTCGGTAATCAAATATTCTCCTAAAAACCAGGTAAGGAGAGATTCCTGGGCTGTATTCCAGCTCATAAACTAGGGTCAGAATGATTCAAATTAAAAATACATTTGTGACTACCAGGAGTGTCACAATCTTTTTGAGCCTCTGCAGACCCACCTCTGCTTCTCAAGTGTCCAAAAATCAAAGCACCCAAGCTCCTCCACAGCAGCCCAGTGAAAACATTTCATTGAATTTCCACTGGACTTCAATCTAATGACCACAAACCTGATTTTGTAGATGTTGTGCATGAAAACATTCACCTAACACAGACTAGCAACTGTCGCGTCCACCAGATTTGCTGTCCTCCCCAGTGCTGGCATCTTCCTGGGCTTCATCTAAACTGACCAGCTACCAACAAGTTCTGGGAAGCAGGTAGGAGAAGATGCTGATAAGGAAATGACCACTTAGAGGCTCTTAGAGCTGGCCAATGGTCAGGGTGTGACCTGGGGAGTTTTCTCTGTGAGAAACCCAGCAGCAGAAGCGTCAGAAGCCCCGAGTGCTGCATTGCTTACACCTCATGGATGTCTCTGGCAATTGCACTGCGGAGCTCCCGCTTCCATGAACTTTTATCTGAACACCTGGGCACCCTGGTAAAACACAGCACCTTCTCAAAATGCTTTGTGATTTGTGGCCATCACGGCGATATGTGCCTAACTTCATCGGACAACTCAAACTGCAACAGAATGGGCAGATTTCAGCATTCAGTTTGTCACTGAAAAATAAATCAGCTCCTTAACAAGCACGACACATTAGCAAAGTGCATTGTTGCCCTATCCTCATCAATTAGCATTATTATCTTTATATAACTGTAAGTGGCATGTTTTCTTTGCTGGCTTCTTTCCAAGATCATCTGTTACTCTGAGCTGAGGTAGTAGCATGTGTTCTCATTGCTTATGATGAGACATTTCTCTCATAAAAACCAGAAACACACCACCACCTGAAGAAAGGTATAGTGACAATGCCCAGGAAAAAGACAACCATAAATAAACCCACTCTCCCCAACTTCCCAGAAACAACCCTGCAGCAAACTCCAGCTCCTTTGGCTAGCCACTAAAACCATCAAAGGCACAAGCTGAGGCAGAGCACCAAGCCTTCCAAGAGCTGCTGGGAGAAGTGATGTAGAAAGCTCCTGGAGTGCCCCTGCCGCATTCCTTCTCCCAGCAGAGTGGGAACCTCCATCTCTTAGCTCTCTGCAGTGACTGGAAGTACAGTGACAGCCTTACTTAAAGCTCACCTGGCAAAAACCTCCCTTCTGAAATCCACAAAGCACTGTGCTCACACCAATCAATGACCAAATGCAGCTGCAGATGAGGAAGGCCTGATGCTGCATCTTCCCAGACATGGCTGCTCACAAGAGGAAATGACCAAAGATTTACAAGGGTAAAATCAAGATATATAGACAGAAAGACTAATTAGCTTTTTCCCTCCCCTCAAAAAAATTTCTTATGGCCCAAAAATGCCTTCTGCGTCTTAAATGAAATTAAGAGGAGCGCACTGACTGCTAACACCTACATCATAATATAGTCACCTCTAAAAATTCAGGAAGCAAATATATTCCCATTCCCAAGCTTGTACTTAGACAAATCACTCTGAGTGTGCAGCACCAGTTTGGCACTGGTGCTAGGAAGAGAAACAAGCCAGTCCTGTGGGTCTCGTTGATGTTTTTACTGTTATTTTCCCTCACTAATCTTAGACTGCCTCAAAATTAATTTTCTCTTCTTTCCCAAAGGCTGTGGCCATGCTGGTTAGTACAAGTGAAAAGCTACAACATTCTTCTGAAGCTAAAGTCATCGCCTAGAGGGTGAAAACCTTCACCCACAACAGACCCAGTAGTCAAAGTGGAGTGCCACGCTGCAATGTAGGTTGTACGGTCTTTTCTATTGGAATACAAACAAGATTGGAGCAGAAAGAGTTCCAAAGAATATTCAAATGCCAAAACAAACTTAATTGCCCAATTAATTGAACTAGGCTCCACCTTCTCCGGAATAACTCAACCCGTTCAGCACTGGAAAAAACTCGTGTTGACACTGCCCTTGTTTGTTTGGCTGCGTGTCAGCCTGAGAGGGTATATTTAGCCGTAGTGCACTTGCAGGACTGCATCTTGCAGCTCCACAGGAAATCTCTGGAGTCAAAGCTAAAGATATCGCTGTGCGCTCGGAAATTTACGGCCAGCTGTAAAAGTGGAGCTGTGGTGGTCAGAGTGCTCAACAGCCTTCTTTTAAATGAGTGGGGAGCCTGAATTAAACACTTCACTGTACTGAGTTCAGGGCAGGCAGGGTGCACCCACCGAGCTAAAAATAGCAATAGAGGAGGCTCTTCTCTTGCTGGGATAATACTGAATTGATACAGAGTGTTCCCATTCCCAAGCCTGTGCTCACGAGTAGGTGGGAGGGGGAGAAATCTGAGGAGGGCGAGCAGAGGACTGCACGCACACGAAGCGTTGCTGAAGGAGCACAGAGATCTCCTCCTGCTCTGAAGCCTTCAGAAATGTTAACAGTTGTCAGATCCATTTCAAAAGAGATAGATTATAAAAGAGAACATCCCTCCAACACAGGCTTTCTTTTCCATTTAAAAAAACCCAAATGTATATGTGGGTTGTGGCATCAATTCCAGGGCCAGGGAACACAGAGAATCCCTTTTCTTCAAGCCTTGCCTGCCCATTATTTCTTTACAGAGAGGGTGGTTAGGCATTGGAATGGGCTGCCCAGGGAGGTGGTTGAGTCCCCATCCCTGGA